>JAWQFY010000712.1:0-22388 GCA_037055185.1 Capillidium rhysosporum | reverse complement strand
TACTTAGCATAATGATTTATAATTAGAGATAAAACTTAGTATAACTTAGTTATACTTAGCAACTAATGAAAAAGTATATAAAGAGGACAGAAAAGCAAGGTTAAAGCTTTACTTGATATTTTAAATATAACTTTACACAATAAATAACTTTCTATTAATCTTCTTTTACTAGCTTTATTAACTTTATATTAGAGTTCTTTACTAAAATATTAGGACTCTCACCTGAAATTATAGGTTATTTATCCTATCTCCTGTTTTTGTCCTATATGAACTACTCTATTCATCTAATATATAGATGGTTAGGCCTAGAGTTAGTCAATTACGTAGGTATTCATTATGCCTGGACCAAGTTTCTCCACTAGTGGAATCAACTACTATTACTACCCCTTACCTAATGTCACAAATATTAAATTTTATTTATATTTATTAACTTTAATATATATAAAGCTTTACTTTAAATAGTAAATTTAAAACTGCTAAACTAATATAAATTATAAGCAGTTATATAACTAAATTTATTATTTTAAGTTAAATAATATATATAGTTTATTTATAATTTAAAACTATAAATATTATAATTAATATACTTATTAAATATTTGTTATTTTATAATTAATGTTATATAAATAATTATAATATTATTACTTCTTATTAATTATTTTTATTAAGTTATATTATATTTTATAAATTTTTTAAAAAATTTTTCTTAAATATTTTATTATTTAGCAGTTTTTTTTATTATATAATGTAAAAAATTACTTTTTTATAGTTTTTTAGTTTATTTACTAATTTGTATGTTTTTTATATAAATTTTAAACTTTTAAATACTTATTAAATAAATAAATATTTATTTATTATTATATATATATATAGTAAGATAAATATAAAATATATAACCATTTTAATAATATAAATAATTATATAGTAATTATTATATCTTGATATTATTTTAAATATATATTTAATTATAATAATTTCTACTTTTTAAGCTTACTATTATACTTAAAGAAAAATCTATTAAGAAAAAGCTTTAGAAGTAAGTAAAAAGCCTTATTTAGATAATATAGTAAATAT
The DNA here is from genome assembly GCA_037055185.1 of Capillidium rhysosporum. Taxonomy (NCBI): domain Eukaryota; kingdom Fungi; phylum Entomophthoromycota; class Entomophthoromycetes; order Entomophthorales; family Capillidiaceae; genus Capillidium; species Capillidium rhysosporum. The sequence continues at coordinate 21,314 of JAWQFY010000712.1, read as the reverse complement.
TTAATATATAAAAAAGTATTAGCTAATAAATATATAATAATATTAAGTAAATAAGTGGTAAAAAATAATATTATAAACTAGCTATTATAATTAATAAAGTTAAACTAAGAAAAAGCTAAATATAAAAGGCTTAAAATATTTTTAATAAATTATTAGAAAAAATATTAGGCTAAAAAATTATAATAAATATAGTAATAAGTTAAAACTATAATAAAAAAATAATACAAATATTTAAATTATTTAGATAATAAGTTAAAATAAAATAAAAAGGTAGAGATATTTAATAAAAAGTTTACTTTTAAAATATTAGCTTTTTTTAATTTATAAAATAATAATAAAATAGTTATTTAATAAAGTTTTAGTATAAAATTTTATAGTTAATTTTTTAAAACTATATAGACAATTATTTAAAAAAATAAGAGAAGTAAATATTTTTATATTAATAAAAAATAAAATATATAAAAAGAGAAAAAAAGTCTTTTTAAAAATATTACACACTTGTATAATAAAGTTAATATTTATTAATCTATTCTATATTGAAAAAGTTATAAGAAAAATTAAAATATTTAACTTATATCTTTTTTTAATATTAATAGTATAGCTATTTACTTTTTATTAAACTTAAGCTTTTGTTTTTTACTTAATAGTAGTGTATTTATTTAGAAAAGAAAATAAGAGTATTTTTAAAAGTAAAGAATAAAAAATTGTATGAAAATTAAATTTATTGAATGTTATATCTCAAATTATAACTTAATAAGTACTTCTAAATTTAAAATTTACTTGAACTTAGTAGTTTCAAAAAATCACAAATGACAAGTGCTTAATAAATGTTATTGTTGGTTAAAATGTTAAAAATCTAATTCGATAAGGGGAGTTAAGTCCCATAAGCTTATGAGGTGACTACTTTATAAAATAGAGAACCAGTAAAGTTTCAATAATTTGAAGGTATTATATAACATTTTAGCTTGGTGTATTAGTATGAAATATACTTCCAGTATCGTATATTATTAAACCACTCGATTTATATTATCTTATTTAACGATAGAGAGTATGGAATAAGACAGTTTCGATATTTTTAGCTCTTTGATACGAGGATAGTCACCAAATTCCCTTTAGAGGCTTCGTTCCTTGAAGGTAAAAGTGTATTGTTGACAGGATCAACAGATTTCGTAGGTAAATGTATACTCGAACTTAATTTAAGAGACCACTACTCACACATTAAGAAAGTGTACTGTTTAATTAGAGGAAAGAAAGGAGTTTCCTTAGATGATCGGTTGAAGGAGGTGATGAACAACCGTATATTCAACACATTGAAGGATAAGCTGGGATCCCAATTTGCAGATATAGAATCGAAGCTGGTAGCCGTACAGGGAGATATAGCTTTTGAAGGGTTAGGTATATCCTCAACGAATAGGTTATTGTTAAATAAAAAGATTCAATACGTGATCCACTGTGCTGCCACAGTTGATTTCAATGAAAGATTGGATAGATCGTTAACGTTGAACACAATAGGTGCTGACCAGCTATTAGATTTATGTGACCAATGTGATAACTTTATCGGGTTCGTACACATATCTACAGCTTACGTGAACAGCAACCGCAAAGAAAACCATATCTACAAGCGTGTCTACCCAATGGTTTTTGGGGAATTAAGTGAGTTGGTGTATCAGATAAGGAATATGGATTTAGATCGTATAGAGTCATTCCCCAAAGTGGTTACCGCCGTGTATCCCAACACTTATACTTTTATTAAGTCGCTGGCCGAAAATTTAGTTATTAACTGAGCCGAAGCTATGTGGGTACGTGAGATAAAGATGGGTAGGCCTGCTTGGTCCTTGGCTATAGTTCGACCGACCGTAGTCACTTCGACTGCAGTAAATCCTCTACTAGGTTGGGTAGACGGTGTAGCTGCAGCTAACGCCATAACTATGTATATAGGTCTGGGTGTTTTAGATTCAACACCAGGTCAAATAGCCAACGTCTTGGATCTAATCCCTGTCAATTATCTAGCCAATATGGCAATACGTACCTGTGCTGAATTTAAACCACCCAGCGTATAATTCAATTTTCCTTTTGCAGACCAAACAAGAAGTGTTAGAACATTAAAGCAGAACCTGGGGATTGACGATGACGACTCGATTTACCCTCGCATCTACCATGCCGCATCTTCCGGTCTTAATCCTATAACTTGGAAGGAATTCGGCGAGGATGTGATTTAAGCTTGGCAGAAGTTGCCACCACTCAAATCAAATGCTTTCCCACCCCACTTCAATAAACCAGCTGACGAAATTGAGTACCAGACCGCCGTTTATCTGAAGCAGTGCTAGCTGCGAGCGTTGTCAAAAATGGCAAAGACTAACGATCCTTCCAAATCTGTAAAAATTGAGAAATTAGCACCCAAGTTGGAATTTCTTTTTCACTGTTTCCAACATTTCATGCGGAACAATTGGACTTTCAGAGCTGATCAGGTGACCAAGCTGGAGACGCAGCAGGTAGATCGCAGCGATGTTATTTGCTCTAATTTCACCTCTTCCGGACTGGCACGTATGCCCTGGAAAAACTACATCAACTTCTTCGTCTACGGCATGCACTACTTCGTACTTAATGAGGATTCAACCATCCGATTGCCCATGCTTGACGGTTGGGATAAGGTTTTGCATGGCAGCAATACAAATATGAAGGTCGACACGATAGAACAATGTAACCTGTCGCCACCAATCAATAAGGATCAAATTAACACCATCCGCGATAACTTTTTGAATGACGCATTCGTGAAACCACAGTTGGAAAGCTGCAAAGTAGCTGAAGCCTTGAGGAATGCATTCGAGGCGGAACGGTTTATGCCTACCAAATTGTTCGATAAAGAAGGTATGTGGGTCAAACAGCAAGCTCCTCCCATCTATTGCAACCGTAGTAAAGTACTAAAACTAAAGGACCGGCTTACAAGTACAAGTAAAGTTATTTATCTCCCTACTCACAGCAGTACTTGGATTTCGCAGTTCTGTGTTATACTCTCAATCACTACCAGTTACCTCTGCCTGCTTTGGCAGTGGAAGGTGTCGACCGAATTCTAGGTTACAAATTTGAAGCTGACCAGCTCAAGGGCAAGGTCTTGTTTAAAAACTTAATAGATATCGACTTGAAACGGAGTCTCAACCTGGCCTACACTTTCAACTTGCTGAAGTCTACCTCAGTAGCTCTATTCTTGGAAGACCGTCCCAACCTTATCAGTTTCGGCTCTTTGGTAAGCAGTTCTACTCCTGAATCCGTCAAAGACTACCTCGCTGGTAAGGTATCTAGAGATTTCAACGATTTACTTGAACCACTCATTCACCTCCTCTCCAACTCGAATTTGAATTTGAGTGACTACTTACTAGTCCCAGTCAGTTTGAGTTACGATTCACCTCTAGATTTGGAGCACGTAGACTCTTGCAAATTGGGATTATTCGATTACAAAGTAGCTTCCACCTTGAGTAGCAAAGGAAGAATCCATCTAGCTTTCGGTAATGTTGTAGATCTGCAATTCATGCTTAAGCAGGCCGAACTGATAAAGCCGTTGAATCTGGGCGACCTTACTTTGACTGATCTCAGTTACATGTTCCGAAGCACTCAAATGCAATCCATCATCGTATCACCTGTCAGTTTGGTGGCTCTAGTACTGAGTGAATTTCATAGGATCAGTGGTATACGCTTCGAACATGCACGTACTTTACTTTCACGCTTGCGATCTACCGTGCTCAGTTTAGGATACAATTTGGACTGGGGGGAGGAAGATTCTACTGCAGTACTTTCCTTCGCCTTGGAAGTTATAGGTAAACTTACCGTACAGATCAAATTGGACGACACCAATAACTCCAAAGTTAAGTACATATATTTGGAAGTCGATCCAGTAAACTGCCTTCGGTTACAAGCATTTATAGACCCGATCAAACATATATTTGCTAGTAGAGCTTTGTGACTTACCGCATTTCTCAAGGTTAATAATGAGTTGGCAGATACCGACTTACCTAGCTTAGCTCAAATCGAATCGGCGTTCCATTTGATTCAGCTAGTGACTGGGCCTCACTTTCCTTCAACTATTGTTTTAAATGTAGAGTTTTCTAAGTTAACCCAAACTTTCATCAAGGAGGAAATGATCCAGATTATCAACCTAGATAACTCGGACGCAGTTATCATGAATACAGATTCGGTACATCAGGATCTTATGCAATGTGAAGCTAGCTTAATTCAGAAATTTTTGGATGCCACCTGAATTACCAGTTGTCTCATCGAAACTCTGCCGCAACTTGGCCCACTATAACCACCTCAACTAATAAATATAATCCAAATCAATCTATTACATAGCTTCAAATTCAAAGTAAGTTGGTACCCCGAAGCCGTCGACCAAACTACCTTAACCAAAGTCGTCACCATTCTAACCCATATTGGTCTATTAAGTTTACAATCTAACAACTCCAAGGTTACTGTAGCTCATAGCCAATTAGAACTTTCCAACTTAAACCAAAACTTAGATATGTACTGTAAGCCTACTCTCCACCCCATTAGCTTTGAAACATGTATCAGGAGACTAGCCTTAGCACTAGAAGCCTTTAGGATAGCCTCCTTACCGAGACACCCTAACCTCCATCCCCAGTTGCAACTATAATCCAAATCTAAACTTGCTGCCATTGACGAAGGTTCGATCCCGTCCGACGAACCAAACCAGCTGTTCGATCTTAACGTCATCAGTTTCACCCAATCCTATGTACAAGGTCTACTAGATAGACTTTATGATTTCAATCCTAATAAAGAAAGTGTAGAAGATATACGATCCAACTTGTTCGACTCTAAAAACCTCAAAGTTGTGGACCGTAAAGGTAGAAGGGATTCTCTCATGACTAACAATTAAAAGTCTTATGTATATATACAGCTTATGTATTGGTATTTATACTTCAACTAATTTTTTTTAGGATTAATATTGTTTATGTAGAATCAGTAAACTATTTGCGTATTTTTAACTTTTTTAGACTCGAGCTCAAACTGCTTAGTCATATTGTTATACTATCAGCCTAAACTTTCAACTATAAAAGACTGCTAACTTTGCCTTATAACCAATGCAATTTATAAAAGTTATAGGAAGAAGGATGTCAACTAAGTTTACCAGTTTAGATCAATTACCATTTACATTTAATTATTTGAAAAAGTTACCCATTGAACTTAGAACTTCTAAATTTAAAAATTTAAATTCGATACAAAATGAGATGAACAAGAGCCAATTTTTAGAAAAGTTGAATGAAGATGGAGAGCAAATTGAAGGTTCAAAGGTTGGTTTATATACTTTAGTACTACCGGAGCCTCAACCTAACCCTAAAATTTTACATACTTCCAACCAAATGTTGCAAGAACTGGGGTTAGATATAGATACCTTGGATAGAAAAAGTTTAACTGAGTATTTGTCGGGAAATAAAATTTTACCAGGTATACAAAATAATTTAATTAATTTTTAAGTAGTGTTTATTATTTTTAGGTACTTACCCTTGGGCACATTCTTACGTAGGCCATCAATTTGGGTGATTAACTTTTTTTATTTGTTTAACTTACTAACTTTTAGTACAATAGAATTTTCGCTGGATGGTAACTAGTATTATTATAAACTAAAGTTTAAAATTTTCATGTAATTTAAGGTTAGGTGATGGCCGTGCTATGTCTTTAGGTAATAGTATTTATTTAAAATGTATATTTATTTTGTAATAGCTGAAATTGAACGTGAGGTTGATGCTAAGAAAGTTAGGTACGAGATACAACTTAAAGGTAAGATAATAAATATATCTTTTAACTAATAGTTAAGGTTCTGGTGAAACTCCCTATTCACGTATGGGCGATGGATTTGCAGTTTTACGCTCTTCAATTCGAGAATACTTAGCATCTGAAGGTACAATAGTTTTCATCTTTTAATTCTTATTATCTTTTTAGTAATGGCAGCTTTGGATGTACCAACAACCCGAGTCTTATCGATAGTAAGTACAGCAAGGTTAGTACACCGTGAAGAGCTAGAGAAGGGTAGTGTAGTTGCTAGAATATCCCCTAGCTTCATAAGATTTGGTTCTTTCCAAGCGTTCCAGTACATGAACGACTCAAAGAATTTAAAAGTACTAGCTGATTACACCATAGATACCTTCTTCCCTCAGTTCAAACATGAAACAGACAAATATAAGCTTTTCTATAAGGAGGTAGCTACCCTTACCGCCGAGATGGTTGCCAAGTGGCAAGCTATTGGGTTCTGCCACGGCGTACTCAATACCGACAACATGTCCATATTAGGTAAGATTAAATTTATACAGTGTAAAGTAGTAACTATATAAAAGGTTTAACTTTGGATTACGGTCCATATGGATTTATAAGTAAGTTCGAACCAAAATGGACACCCAACCTCTCCGATACAACCGTAAACTAAATAAATCACCCTTAGCACTAAATTTTTAAATTAGGCTAGATACTGTTACAAGGATCAACCTGAGATATGTGGCTGGAACTTACGCAAACTGGGAGAAGCTTTGCAACCTCTATTGGATCCAGAATTACCGCCTTTCCCCATTATGATGTACGGTGATGACGAAGTCGAATTTTATAAAGAGAATCCACATTCGCCTTATATAGATGAGGTCATCCAAAATTATTCTCAAGTTTTTAACATGAAGTACAGGCAGCTTATGGCAAAAGTAATTACATTTATACTATTTTTTTGGTCAGTTTCTAACATACAATCTGTAGAAGTTGGGGTTAGACGCCTGGACTGACGAAAATGATTCTATTTTCAAACGGTTGTTCGAGCTGCTCGAAAACACTAAAATCGATTACCACCACTTCTTTAGATTGCTATCAAATGCTGCCGACTCTTTGGTCCAACATATTCAATCGGAGAGATCGAACGAAGCTATGACCACACTTATTACTGATCTACTACCTAAAGGTGATGACCAATCCATTGAAAAGTTACAGAGTTGGTTAACCGATTATTCTAAACTACTAAGCTCAGCTAATATCAGCCCTACTCAGCGTATGTTGAAAATAAATCCTAGGTTCGTGCTAAAAAATTGGATTTTAAATGAGGTCATAGATAGATCAACTAAACTCGACAATTCTATGTTGGATGCAGTCTACATTCTGTTAACTAAGTTCCCATACGCTGAGGATCAGGAAATTGATTTTGAAAAATATTCAAATATTACACCTGAATTAACTAAATTGATGCAAGGGGATATAATCGGTGATGTCTTAAAGGACATCAAATGTAGTTGTAGTTCTTAAATTTGATAGATTAAATTTACATATAGCTTTTATTTTAAATTGTTTATTATGTTATATATATATGTATGTGTTTATATTTCAATTTATGTATTCTATATATAGACTATTAATTACCAAGATTCTCCCATGCATTCGGCTACTGTAGTTATCTTAAACCCTTTCTCTCTAACCGCTTTGACCAACTGCGATACAATAGCAATAGTATTAGGATGAATATCATGTTGCAACGAAACGAACGAAGTATCACCAACTTTAGCGTTTTTCAATCCTTCCTGATAAGTAGTATAGATTTCTTTGGTAGACTTACCAGTCCAATCCAAAGTATCCATATTCCAATTAATAACTTTGTACCCATAAGAGTTCAGCTTATTAAGTACGTTATCATTACATTCACCGTAAGGGCATCTAAAGTAATTGACCCGTCTACCTATTCTACGATGTATAGCATCCGAAGTTTTTACAATCTCGTCATTCAGTTTGCTGTCACTTAACTGATTGAGATGGGGGTGGGAGTAGGTATGTGAAGCTACTTGATGTCCTTCCGATACCATACGGTTCAATATCGGACCGTACGCATCGTTATCGACGTTCTCACCGATTACGAAGAAGGTTGCTGGTACGCCAATCCGTCGTAATATGTTTAGTAACTGCTGTGTGTAGATAAACGGTCCATCGTCAAAAGTCATGGCGAAAGTACCTGGGATCAAACATTGGAAAGTTTGGATTCCAGCTTGAATTGCACGGCGGTTTAAATGTGCACCGGAGGTGGTGGTGGTGTAGTTGGGGTGGTTAACGATAGCTTTATGCTCGTCGTGGCTCAAAGAACCGATAAAGTTCAGCTCAGATAAAACACTACTTATAATTAAAGGTAAGATATAACGAAACAGTTGCATATTAAATCGATGCTGTAATGTTGAAATTTTGGTGTAAAGGAAAAGTAGTAATTGAGTTCTTGAAACGTTGTAACTTTTAAGGTAAATATGTAACTACAAAAATAAAACTTGAAATGTTCGGCGATAAAATGTACGTTCTTCAACTTTTATATCCTTTTAAAAATCTACAACAACTATATATCAAAATATTTTTTTTATTTTCAATATATTTCCTTATAAACGATCTTCGATAACTGTACTTTTAAACTTTTTTTTAAATTTCGGTTGTAAAAATTTCCAAAAAGAAACAGTGATTTCGGATTTATTCAAGCCATTTTGGAAAAGTTGGATCGTATACCTAACTTTTTCGATTTGAAACTAGGTTGCATACCCTTACTCTAAGCCGATCACCTTTCTTTAAAGCTGTGGTAACAATAGATGCTAGTATAAGACTTTTGTATTTCCGCAATTTTCCTATTACCTTTTCAACAAACTATTGAATTGGAAGCAAGTTTGGAAAAAAATTAATTTAATTTTGAATGCATAAAAGTTGAATTATATTATAAGCATACAACTACAATAGTGGAATGTAGAATAGTGGGGATATAGTTTCTAAATCGTACTTATAAATTTTATTTCGTTTTTTCTAATATATCCTACTTTTAGCTAAGGAAGAGTACCGAACTAAGCTAAACTATCCAGTAGGATATGAATATGGACAAGTACGATAAAAATTTACCAGAAGCTTCTAATTAAGCGATGTAGCTATTATTATTCAATTAAAAACAGCTTTAAAGAGCAAGAAGTAAGTAAAAAGCGTATAATTATTAAATGCAATAGTACGTTAACTTATTTAAAATTTAATTCAAATAATGGTGAAATATATCTACAATCGCATACAACTCCGTTATAACAACCTATTCTTAAAAAATAGATTCAACAAAAATTGCGGTTTTATATGTAAGCTAAATGTGTGTACTTAGTTAAAATAGCCGAGGAGCACTTAACGTATAAAAAATTTTAATAAATCAATTTTGAAAATAACAGAAGGAAAGTGGTAGCAACTGTAGGTCTCGGATCTCATCCAGGAGTTATAGAATAAAACCTGTTTAAAAAAGAAGCCTTTATTCTAGTTAAATTAGATATCCCTAGTCTCGCCCTGGTAGGTAAAAGGTTTGTTGTTGGCAGTGAAAGTTACGATATATCTGTACTTAATATCCCTTCTAGTTTTAGGCGGTTTAAATTTGATCTCGACTGGTAGTGACACGTGCCCGATACGCGGTAAAAGGTAGGTGGAGGTGATTCCGGATATGACGGTAGTAAAATCCTAGAAAAAATTATAAGAAACCGAGTTTCAAAATCGCTAAATTTACCTTAGGTACAGCTAGCTTCAGATCGAGGTGATCAATTTTGTAGGGTGATGGGTTGTGGAAATCAAACTGTAGGTAACATATGTAATCCTCGCAGAAAGATGAAGTAATTACTTTGATATTAGGATCCTCTACCAATGTCGACTTGTTCAAAGAAGTATCCGGTTCGTTCTCTGAAAATAAAGAAGCTTCAAGGTACGGACCCCCTAGCAAATCACTGCCGTTGATCCCGTTACTACGGCTGGGTGGGGTAGGTGAGGTAGATCCGGAGTTCAGTTGGATGGGGTGGGGTGTACTGGGTCCCGAAATTACGGAAGGACTGGGAGTAGGGCCGTCACCGAAGTGAATCCCCTCTAAACTGTCTAATAAATTGGGTGGCAAGTCGATGGTCAAGTTGGATGAATGGGCCGAGCTCTCCAAACTTGTGTTCAGCGGATCCAATCCCATGTTAGGTGACATAAAATCATCACCGAGGTCGATTAAGGAGACGCTACTTTCCGGCTCCACTACTGCTTGGGATGTACCTCTAGAAGTAGGATGAGTTTCCGATAATGGCTGCGATTGAGATACGTAATCGGGATTATTTCCGCTAAACCTTATAGGTGCCGATTCGACTACTATACTTTTTCTAGCACATTCATACTGGGAATTCAATTCGTTCAACTTATCATTAAGGTCCAGTAATCTAGTTGCGTTCTCGTTTTCCTCCTCTTCCAGGATAAGTTTCTGAATCTTGCTCTGAGCCGCATTACACTCATTATACAAGTCTTGAATCAAGCTGTCGATAGCTACTCCAGGTACAACCAACTTTTCTGATAGCAGTTCGATTGCACGTTCGATGTTGGCAAGTTGTCGTTCCACTAAAGATTGGTAATCCGGTTTCTTATCCTCCTCATAATCGGTTAAAAGTTTCATTATCTCATTTGCTTTTGCTAAATCTGCAGGCGTCCCACGTCGAATATGTTCTTGTAGTTTAGCAGATAAAGCTTCCTTATCAGCTTCCTCCAACTCTTCGGCTGAACTGAAAGCGGGTTTGGATACGATGGTATTGACCCGTTCCGGTTTTATAGTTGGAAACTTGTAGCCTTTGAAGGACAATATATTATGCAGCTCACTTATCTTACGGAAATCATGTTTAAACCGTACTTGGCTTGCTAAGCCCAGCTTCCACTCATGAATAAGTTCTAATATCTTCAATTGTACTGAAGTCGGAAACGCTGGTGGTTGGTCAGGGAACCTCTTTACAAATTCGTTCAAAAACTCCTTCCTGCCTATTTGAAGTTGGAAAGGGTACCCACAGTTTCGTACACAGGTATCTAACAAAATTAAAGCTAACATGGCTATTTTTGAATCTCTGTTATTTGCTAACTGTACTAAATATTCGGATACTGCAAATGGTCTATAAAATAAAAACTATTAAAAATCCAGCTAATATTTAAATTTTGTACATGTTCTGTTTCTTCTTATTTACAACGTCACAAATCTCTAAATTTAAACCCATGTCGGGTTCAGACAACCTTGGATCGCAAGCTCTTTCTACAAAAAATAGTAAATATAGATACGAGGATAATAAAGTTATTAAATTTGATGTAATTTGTAAAAATCAATAGTTCATTGTAGATAAAAAATAAGTTCAAAGTAAATTTATTTAAAATCGAGAATACAAAATGAAAAAAGTTACCTATCATAATAGTCAGCCTCTCATCATTAGGTATACCTATAGGCATACCAAAATAACTAGAAATTACATTTTCCAACTCTGAAAATGTACTTTTGTTGGTGGTCATTTACTTTTATTCTAGCAGTTAGTTGTTAGTTTGAAACTTTTAGGAAATTTAAGATTTGTAGTCACAATACTTCGGTCGGACAATTAATTAACAAAACCTAGCTTTGTATGTTTTTCATTTATCCAATTAACTTTTTATGATCTTGGCAATCCGTATTATGCTATTATCAGTATCAAAGGAGTTAATAAAATTATTCAGGGACCACTTCTTTTAATTAACTTACATACAAATTTAAAAGTTAGATTAGTTGCTAAATATCAACTATAGCATTTTTTAGGTTATTTTTAGAAAAATCTTACTTAAAATTATATGATATAGTAGCTAAAATGTTTATTAATTTAGTTATTATAATTAACTTTAGTATAAAAGTATTAAGCATAGTATTTTAATGCTGTATATAATATTTTGATACTTTTGATTCAGTTTTTTTACATTTAACAATTTTTAGTTAATGTCTTTTATTTAAAAAAATAACTAAATCAAAAAATATATATAATTAAGTACATTAATTATAATAAAAATATAGTTATACTAAAGCTTAAAAAATAAGTAACTATTAAGATTTTAAATTAAATACAGTTTTTTTCTAAGTTATTTTAACTTTTAAATAAAAATTTATTAGTAAATTATATTTTTAAAAACTAAAAGTTGTAAAATTTTAAATTTAAAAATATTTAATTTACTTAGTATAAAAAGTTAAAATAATATATATATATATTAAAAAAGCTAGTTTAATTTAAACTTATAACTTTAAAAATAGCTAAAATTTTCTAATAATATATTATTAAATTTTTTAATAATCTAGTTTAAAAAATAAAAATTTATAAAAAGAAAAAAAATTATATAGTTAAAGCTACAAAAATTATTAATTTAAATTTCTATAAAGTTAAAAAGTTTTAATACTATAAAAGTTTAGAAAAATATAAATAAATAACTTAATACTTTTAAAAGTAAATAATTTTAATCTTAAAAATTAAGTAAATAGAAATTAAACTAATAAAATTAGCTAAAAATAAATAAATAAATAAAATTATTTGCTTTTTATATATTAAAAGCTATATTAAATTTATAAAATATTATACTTAATAGTTATTTTATATAATAATTAAATTTTATTTATTTTTTAATTATTATTTATATATTTTTAAAGTATATTATTATTATGATATTATAAGTATATGCAAAACTTTAATAAAAAGTTAATATAATATTAATATATATATTATAAATAAACTAAACTCTTATTATATAATTATTAAAAATATATATATATTACTATTTAAAATATACTTATAAAATAAAATAGTAGTAAAAAAATAGGTATTAACTTTAAATATAATTAAAAGATGCTAAAATATATTTAAAACTTTATTTTAAGTATTAAATAGTTAACTTTTAAAACTTTTTATTTTATAAATTATAAATTATTATACTTAATATTAATTTTATTTATTTTATAATTATAAAAATATTAATTTTATTTATTTTATAATTATAAAAATATTAATATAAACTAGCTTATATTACATTTTTAAAGTAGGTATAATAGTATAAAACTAGTCTAATAGCTATAAAAATAATTATAATTAAGTATATATTAAAAAACTATATTAAAAAAGGTTTTTTAACTAATTAAATAATAAGAAATTTAATAGTTATAAAATACTTTAACTTTATAATAATTAAAATAACTTTAAATTGCTATTATTAAGCTAATAACAATAAATACAAAATTACTTAACTATATAAAAAAAAAAGTATACTAATAGCTATATTAAAGTAGTATAAAAATATTTAAAAGTTTTAATAAAAATAAAGTTTATTTAGTTTAATTAAGTTATTAATAGCCTGTTTAACTACTAAATATATAAATAAACTTATATACTTTTTATAAAATAAGCTAAATAATATAAGAATACTTTAATTAACTTATTTAAATTAACTTAAAAATATAATTAAAAGGCTTTAAAAAGGAGATAAAATAAAAATAAAATAAAAACTTATTATATTAAGTTATTTTACTATAGTATTTAAAATTTTAAAATAATAATAAGCTAAATAAAATATAAAGATTTTATTTTAAATTTATTTAATAAAATAGTTAGTATAGTATAAAAGTAGAGCTTTTAAATTAATACATTATATTACTTATTTAAATATAATTTTTTAAGCTATAAATATTAATTATATAGCTTTTTAACTTATATTAATTTATTATTTTTAAAGTTAACTATTAAAATATAAATTTATTTAAATACTCTTATTTTAAACTTTTTAAAAATTTTGCTTAAAAAATTATTAATCTATTCTAATATATAATCTTGCTATATAATAATAAAATTACTATTTTTACTTTATTAAAATAATTAAAAAAAGTATTTAGCTATATATATATATAATATATATTATACTAATATTAAGCTTTTTAATTAGTTTTTAATATATAGTAAAAAAGTATCTATTATTTAAATTTTATTCAAATTAAATATATTTAGATATTTTTGAATTTAACTTTTAAAATTACTATAAAATAATAGTGTTATTTATTTAATTTATTTTTTAAATTATTAAAAGTGTCTATATTTTATAAAATTATTTAACTTTAAGCTAAAATAATTTATAAATAGTATTTATAATTTATAGTTTTTTATTATAAAAATATATAATAATAAATCTATATAAATATAAATTTATAAATTTAAATACTAAAATAACAATATATTTTTATTTGTTAATTTTGGTAATTTTACTAAATTTATAATATATTATAAATTTTTGACTATTTAATTTATAAATTATAAACTATATAAATAATTAAGTTTTATTTATTTTAAAGATAATAAAGAAAATTTATATTTTTTTACTTTAATAAACTTAGCTTCATTTTAATTATATATATATTTACTTTTTTTAATTTAGTAGCTAGTATCTAACTAGCTATAAATTTTTAACTTTAAAAAAGTGGTAAAAAATATTAAAAATAAAAATTTTATTAAAGTAGTAAAATATTAAACTTTTTTTTATAAAACTAATAAAATTAATTTAATATTACTATTTTTTATTAATAGTTTAAAACATTTAATAAGATTTAAAGTATAAAAATAAACCTTTTAAAATAAAAATATTATAAGTAATACTACTTATATTACTAAGTATTTACTAGTTTTCTAATAAAGAAAAAGCTTTTATATATTAGAATAAAATAAAAATTTTACTATATTATTAAAATGAAACTTTATTTCTATTTTTTTTTATTTTCTTTACTTTGCTATTTACTATATTTGCTACTATAAAGGGTAAATAATTTTTGTTTAATTATAGTCTTTTTTTATAAATAAAACTAAAAATATAGTCAAATTTACTTACTGCTTTAATCTTTAAAAAATAGTTTTTAGCCTAGTTTTACTCTTTTATATATTCTTTTTTTATAGGTTTTAGGATTAAACTAAGTATTATCTATTAGTATCAACCAAAGCTAACTTAAATTTTTTACTACTGTTTGATTAGAACAACTTTTATAAAAATTAATATATATATTATACTCTATATATATGTTTCTACTAGTACTATTGCCTTCTAAATACTGTGGTTATAAAATTACCAACTTTTTAATATAGCTTACTTATTTAGCAATGTATTCTAATAGCTAATAATTACAAATATACTTAATTTTAATTTTCAAATTAAAATCAGCTGCTTTTAAAATTATTTAATTACTTTTGTATATCTATATATATATGTATAAGCTTCTATTTGTTTTTTATTTCTTACTTTTTTAAATAATATAGATCTTAAAACAATTAAAAGCTTGTCTTCAAACCCTTAAAAGTTTAAGGTACAAAGTTTAGCTTTGTTATTTATTAATTGATTAAAATAGGTTGTAGTAATGTTTATTATATTGTTTAAATGTTAAATTTTGAATGTGAGGAAAAATAGAAAATATTTTATCTAATGCTTTACTTTAAAATTTTGTTATATTAAAAATATAGAATAAAATAATTAAAATTTCATTTAGATTGAAAAAAGGGAGACAATCTAGCTTAGATCGTTAGTATCATTATACTTTGAGAGTCTTTGGATTGTTAGAACAGCCTAGCTTAATATTTGCAATAACCTTAATAATTGTGAAGTTCTTGTATATTTGCCCCTAAACAATTTTGCTTAAAATCCATTCCATTTGAATAAAGTTATCCCCTCTTATATAAATATATATATCTAGTTTTTAAGAGTGGGTGGATGGAACTTTTAAGTAAAATTCATTAAACAGTAATAGAAATGACATTAAAGGGGCCAAATTAGTCACTTAGAGGCTGGACGGATTTAAATATTATTTATACTTTAGACGATAAGTTTGGTATCAAAGATCGTCAATAATACAATCAGTTCTAAATATCAGCAATATTCTAGAGGCATTTTATAGTAAAAAATCGTTAATGTTATAGACGACAATTCTATATAAAAAATCATTTACAACTAAAACGGATTTTAGTATCGTCAACGAATAAGAAGCTATTATCTAGCTTTTACTGTTTAATATTTGACTAGCAATCAAAAGATTTTAGCTATTAATAATATAATCGATCTTGTAGATGCCGGTTAGGAACAATACACTAGGTTGATACAGTTTGTCGGTTGTTATTGAAGTGATAAAGTATTAAGGGAATTACTCAATTTAAAAAAGTGGATTATTTAGTTACCTTAGTAGATATTGATAGGAATGACATATATTTAACAGTTTGATAACTAAATATATCTGCGTTCTTATAATTAGGTATAATTGCACTTTGCAAATTTAGTGGTATGTAACATGTATAAATAAGTTTATTAGTACATAATTCATAAATTTATATATGTTTAGATGTATCACATGAATGAAAATATATACTTTTACTTTCTAAATCACAACTTGTAGGGGGAGATAACAGGGTTAGAAATGACTAATATAAATATTTTAACTATATATATACATATTATATTTTTATATAAAAGTAATATATATTTTAAAATCTAAGAAAACTGATAAACTTTAAATGAAAATTTAATATATACCAATTTTTAATCAATAGATTTCAGGTATAGTCCAAAAGTCAACGAAAGTAATATATAAATATGATCAGCAATTTCAAAAAAGCTCTAATTTTAGAGTTGATTTCTTAGCTTAAATAGACCTTCTTCGACCCTTCTACCGTATTCAGTATCAGCTCTCTTGAAATGACCAACCATACGTTCCTGGATGAAAACTTTAGCGTTACGTAAATGCCCTACTATGTTAGATACGAGATCAGATTGCTCCTCAGGTGACATAATTCTGTATAAATCACCAGCTTGTACGAAATCATTGTCATGGATAGGTTGTAAGTATCTACCGGGTAGAGTTGATGCTTTGATTTTATCATCTCCATGGCCGTTAGATTTAGATTCACCGTTAGCAACTGGTTCAGGTTGAACTGGTCCAGAATATACTGAGTTTGCGGTGACGGTGGTAGCGTGAGGGTGGTCACCTGTAGGTAAAGGTTGAAGTTGTTGAGGACCGTCGAACGAAGTAGGACCGTAGTTAGGTGCTTTACCGAAATTACCATTAACTGCCATTAACCCATCCCTCTGGTTGTTATATACTTGAGTCATGTAAGGGCAATTGATAGGGATTTGCGAGAAGTTAGGACTTAATCTATACCTGTGTGCATCGGCGTAGGCGAAAAGACGTCCTTGTAACATCTTATCGGGACTAGGTTCGATACCGGGTACCATGTTACTAGGTGCGAAGGCAGCCTGTTCGGTATCTGAATAGTAGTTATCAGGGTTACGGTTCAGTACCATTTTACCAATCTCCTGTAATGGGTAATCGGAGTGAGGCCATACTTTAGTTATATCGAAAGGATCGAATTTGTAGTTTTCAGCATCTTCTAGCTTCATAACTTGTAAGCTGACAGTCCAACTGGGGAAATCCTTCTTTTCAATAGCTTCGAATAAGTCTTGCTGTGCGTAATCTGGGTTTTCACCAGCGATTTTAACAGCTTCATCATTTTTTAAGTTCTTAATACCTTGGTCAGTTTTGAAGTGAATCTTTACAAAATGACCTTCACCTTGTTCATTGACAAACTTTAAGGTATGACCGTAAAATCCGTCCATATGGCGGTAACCATCGGGTGTACCACGGTTACTGAACAAAATTGTAACTTGGTGGGTTGATTCAGGAGTGTTAGCAAAGAAATCCCAGAACATATCAGCATCCTTCAAGTTGGTGTTTGGGTTACGTTTCTGAGTATGGATTAGATCAGGGAACTTGATAGCGTCACGAATGAAGAAAATAGGTGTATTGTTACCAACCATATCCATGTTACCTTCTTCGGTATAAAACTTGACAGCGAAACCTCTTGGGTCACGAGCTGTATCAGCACTACCTTTCTCACCACCTACGGTAGAGAATCGGGCGAATACAGGTGTACGTTTACCAATCTGGCTCAAAAACTTAGCTTTGGTGATGTGACTGACTTCGTTAGTAACTTCAAAGTAACCGTGTGCACCACTACCTTTGGCATGTACTACACGTTCAGGTATACGTTCACGGTTGAAGTGAGCTAATTTATCGATTAAATGGAAATCTTGTAAGAGTACTGGACCACGTTTTCCAGCTGTCATCGAATTTTGATCATCATCGACCGGGTTACCGTTGGAGGTGGTATAAACTTTCTTTACCATTTTCTGCAATTAATAATTTGATTGATATGTTTGATATTTTTTAAAAGATTATCTTAGATTTTAGATCAACCTTATATACTTTTTTGTAGGTGACGTATTCCGGAAAAAGTTGGGTTCTTTTTACTTGTTTTATAATAAATATGACATCAAATTGAGACACTTCTTTGAAAATCGGACTCAATTAGTAAATGTTTCATCGAAATTTGTGAATAGACCCGAACTTTTAACATGATCTTTCACACGGTGCCCACTTTTGAAGGGGTGCTTATTAAAATACTTTAACCTAGGACTGGGTGACAAGTTTATACTAAATTTTGATCGAATTAGTGATTAATTTATCGAAATTATGCATTTTTTTTATAGGTAATTAAAAAGTTATTTGCTTTTGTACGGGTTGGTAAGGAAAATTTAATTTGTACCCTAGAAAAATAACAGTTATATTTACAGTGGGAAAAGTTGACAATAATATGATTGAAATCGTGACCTTACAAGTATTTCTTATAGTTCGAAAAATATCCACTAGAATTTGTTTTTTGGAGAAAAAGCGAAAGTTGACATCCTTAATTACAAATAACTATCTCTTCGAACTCGGAAAGTTGATGGTGGTGACTTTATAGATAAATTAGCCTGATTGAATGTCGGTTATTCTAGCTATAAATATAAGTGTATTGTACATTTTCTATAGGTTTGTTTATCTTTTAATATATATGAAGCAGAAGCGATTTATGTCTATTTTAAGATTTCAACTTTTAAACCATTTAATTTGTTTAAAAGTTACTTCCTTTTACGTCATAAAGTTTAACTTTGTTTCGTTGGTTTAATTTTAATTTTAAATATCCCGTTGCTATCTAATTTCTCCATTTCCATTCACTTTTAATTGTAAAGCTGCCAAAATAGCTAATTTAATAACATATCTTTTTCAAGATCTTTAAAACCAAGATCAACATTTATAAGGGAACTATTTTCGAAATTACTGTTGCATTTACTAACTTATTTTTTTCATAAATGATTATTAAACGCATATAACTTACAATTAAGCTGTCCAAAGCATTTTTACCAATTTCTAAATTAAGAGTGGATCAGTAGTTTAAATGGTAGCTCAAGTATGGAGTGGATGGGTGTAATCGAGGTAGTGGTACAGTTGGTTTTAAGGTAGTTTTTATTAGATAACTTAAGAAGCAGTTTTAAAAAATATTTGGTTTTAAATTTTATTGTATAATTAAATTTTAAATATACTAATAGCATGTAAAAAATATATTTATTTGAATCTATTGAAATTATAAATCCAATTTTCGAAATTGAAAAATCTTAAGATCTTCTTAAGGAAGCTAGAAAGTATAAATAATATTGATAAAAATCAAATGCTTTCTTGAAACTTAAACTTTAATTAGGGGGAAAGTTTTGTTTATATACCTTTTAAGAGATATAATGAGAACACATATATGTTCTCAACTAAGTAGAATATAATTATAATTATGATCCTAATATAAATAAATTTAATAATAATTAGAAAGATCAGGTAAAAACTTTATTATAGTAATTTAAAGTATATTTATTGTAATAGTAAGATGTTTAAAAATTATATTGCTAATATTTTTATTAATAGGTAATTAAAAAATAGATTAGCAAGTTACTTTATATTTATTATATAAAGAGATATTAGTATAAAAAGCTATAGTTTAAGTTTTTATATAATATAAAAATGATAACTATTTTAAAATAATAAATAAAATTGCAAAAAATAGAAACTAAAATAAACTTAGGAAACATATATTAATATTAAGCTTATAAGTAATTTATTTAAGATAAAATATATTACAAATTAATTTTTTTATAAGAAAAAGTAATATAAAAAAAATAATAGTCAATCTTTTAATAAACTATTATTTAAATTTTAATTAAGTAAAAGTACTTAAAGTAATAAAAAAAACTTTTCAATAAACTTTGAAGAATATTTTACAAATATATAAATTAAATTAGTATATATATATATATAGCTATTAGATATATTAGCTAAAATAGTATATAAAATGTTTTAAAAACTATAATAATAAAATTTTAAGTAAATTAACTATATATATATATATATATATAATAAATAGCAATGTTATAAAATATTTTTAAAATGCTAAAAATAATAAGCTAATATTTATAGCCTAAAATTTTATTAGATTTTTCTTTTATAAAATAAGTAATAAATAAGCTATATATTTATTAGTTTTATATATTTTAGTATTTATTTAATAAGTTTTACAATTTATTTTTAATTAATTTACTCAACTTTTTACTTTAATAAATAACTTTTCTATTTAATAAAATATTAATATTAATTATTTTTAATTTAATAATTAAGTATACTTTTTATTTTAATTATTACTATTGCTTATATTAAGCTTTAAATTTTTTTTATATATTTTAAATATGTTTTATTAATCTATTTTTTTAGCTTTAATAATATTAGTAACTTTTATAAGCTTTATATTACCATTATAATTAAAATTATCAAATTTTTAAAAATAATAATGCAGCTCTAATTTAATGTTTACTAATTAAATAAAGCTTTTAATATTAAATAGTAAAAAAGCAATTATTTTATAAAAATAATTTTTAGCTAAATAACAATAAATATTTAGCAGTTTTAAAAAAAATAAAGTTTAGAATAGTAAGTTTAAAAATATAATATTATAATACAAATTTGTTTAAGTTACTTATATAGATATAAATATTAAAAAAATACATATATTTAGCTTAAATAGTATTAATATTATAAATTTTAATTTAAATATTAAAATAAGTATTTATAAAAATAGATAGTTATTAAGTAATATAAAATAAATTTAACTTTAGATTTAATATAAAAATAAAATATATTTTATATACTAAAACTTATTATTTTAATAACTACTTAGTTTAAAATTTATTTTATATAAAAAACTATTTACTTTATTATAAAACTTAATCTTTTAAATAAAATATAAGTAATATTATTAAAAATAGTATATTAAAATAATTTTTGATAATATTTGTTTAAAATTAATTAATGCTATATTTAATAGTTTTAGTTATTTATTTATAATAATATTAATTTATTAATATTTACTAGAAATATATAAAAGAAATATTTTTAATAAAAATTTAAATATACTTTCAGTTAAAAACTATTAATTAATTTATATATTTATATATTTATATATTTAACTAAATATAAATTATAATATATAAAAAATTATTTTATATTTATAATTAATAACTTTATTTTAACTTATTTAATATAAATATAAATATTATTAATTTTATTT
>JAWQFY010000711.1:0-22413 GCA_037055185.1 Capillidium rhysosporum | reverse complement strand
ATCGAACCCAGGACCTCTCCCACCCTAAGGGAGAATTATACCACTAAACCATCGAGCCAATTATCAAACTGATAACAATTATTTATAATTGTATATAAATTATGTACTTATAATCTCAAAAATAAGCTTATTTTTAATTTCTTGCGACTTTTGATTCCTTTAATTCTATATTAATTTCCTAAATCTCTGAGATATAACACGTGTTCTTAGCCTTATATACCCATTACTTGGACAATTAAAATCTTAGCTTTCTAATTGAAGCTATACATTATCTAAAAATTTTGTAAACCCACTGATAAAATTTTGATAAATCAGTTAAAATTTTAGGTTTTTTATAAGTTCATGTTAACTATAAACTTAAATATTTGTAACTTTACATTTATATACAAATAAGTAGCTACATTTTTTTGGTAATACCAATTATATAGATAAGTATACAGAAACGACGATATGGAATATTCAAACCAAAGTTTGATATTAGGAAGTAGGGATTCTTCTTTAGCTATAACCCAAACCCAACTAATTAAATCGCAGCTATCAACCATTAATCCATCTGTAGAATACCAGATTTTAAGTATGAAGACAATCGGAGATAAGATTTTAGATAAAGCTTTAAATAAGATAGGTGATAAGAATCTATTCACCAAAGAGTTGGAAGTAAGTTTAGCTCAGAGCAAATGTGATTTAGTGGTACATTGTTTAAAGGATATGCCAACTACTTTAAATTCGGAGTTTTTTTTGGGAGCTATAGGCGAGAGAGAAGACCCTAATGATGCTTTAGTTTTAAATATAGATTTAAAAGATTCTAACAAAAAATTACAAGATTTAGAATCTGGTAGTGTTATCGGAACTTCGAGTGTACGAAGAATAGCCCAACTTAAAAGGAAGTTTCCCAACCTAGTTTTTAAAGATATAGTAAATTTATACACACTTCTATTTTTATTTATACTGATATAATTTTTTTATTATCATTGCTAGAGAGGGAACTTGAACACCCGTTTAGCTAAATTAGACAACCCAGAAAACGGATATGTAGGTATAATTTTAGCAGTAGCCGGGCTTAAACGGTTAGGTTTTGAGAACCGTATAAATCAGATCTTAACTGAAGACATCTGTTCGCATGCGGTAGGGCAGGGTGCTTTAGGCATAGAATGTAGGGCTGATGACAGTAAAGTGATAGATCTATTGAAGTTATTAGACCATAGACCTACTAGATTACGATGTACTTCGGAACGTGCTATGATGCGTAGCTTAGAAGGTGGCTGCTCAGTACCTATAGGTACCACATCCTCCTTCGTAGAAAATCAGGACGGCACTGCTATCCTATACCTTAAAGGTGTAGTAGTTTCCTTAGATGGGAGCCAGCTCGTAGAATTCTCTAAGGAGTTTGTAGGTAATATTGACCTCGATGTAGCTGAGAAACTTGGAGTCGAAGTTGCTGACGAGTTAGTTAAGCTGGGTGCTAAAGAAATTCTAGATGACATTAAGAACTCCAATTTAAACCAATTACCTTTCGGTAAATAATTCAAAATTCAAAATTCAAAATAAACATAACTATTTAAATGTTTTTATTTTATTATTCACTGACTAGCTCATAGTATTGATTCTTCAATACCGAAGTACAATGTGGGCATTTTAAAGCGTCTGGGTGCACTTTCAGCTTACAAAATCTGCATACGCTTATAACTTTACCTTCTTCATCTTTTTTAATTTCATCGATTTTTTTAACATTCTTCTTCACATTTAATTTCTGCCAACTTGTGTATACCAACTTATACACTTTAATTAACCAAAACATAATAAAAGTTACAGCTACAAACTTTATAAAGTTTTCTAAGAATTGTCCGAAATTTATAGTTCTAAATATAAAAGTATAAATTGTTAAATAAGGTATTATATTTGGATATAAACTTACATTGCACCATCTAACAAAGCTTCCTGAATAGTTTTGTATTTTTCGCCTTCTTTATGCTTTAATCCGTACTTCAAAACTATAAACATATTTTTGAAACTTGTATCTACCAAAAGGTAACAAAATATTAACATATATAATTTTAAAAAAATTACCTCCTAACAAGAAACCTATAGGAGGAGTAAGTACATCAGTGACGAATGAGTTGATAACGTCGGTAAACGAAGTACCTATGATAATACCTAAACCTAAAGAGAATACGTCGGTTATCATAATAAAGTTAATGAAGTCGGTCCAGAATCCTACAACTATATCTTCCACTTGGCTCAAGGGCTTAGTGATGGAAGGTTCACCAATATCGATAGATAAGTATTCATTAGTTCTGGAAGTCGAAGTTAGTAAAGCTTCATCTTCCTTATGATCATCCGCATCAGATAAATTTGATAAAGGTGGTGAACTTGAAAATTTGGTAGATAGTTTATCACTAATCTTATCTGGATTTATTTTACGCATCTTTTGGTTTTCTTCTTAATTATAAAGAGTAAATAGATATCGATTAAATTAATTTTTATATAGGGGTTTTGAAAAAATTAAAATTTCACCTCTCTTCTAAAAAATCTACAATTTTTCCCTTTATGAAAAAAACTCCACAAAACTTTTATTTGAATACATTTACCCTTATTATTAGGTAACCAACACATCCATAAAACTTATGTTACTTTGTTCAACTAACGCATATGTTAATTTAACTTTACCATCTTTACCATCACCAATATCATCATGATCGATTTTAAAATCGAGCTGGTTATTCGGTCTACCTTAACATTAAGTACAATACGTATATGTATTTTGAGATATTTACCTTAGAACTTTGATGTATCTGTTGGGTAAACCAGGGTCTTTAAGTTTAAATTTGGAATTGGGTAACCAGATTTGAAATTCGTAAACGTTTAAAAAATCTAAATTAATGTATTTTGATATATCTGTATATGGACCTGTATAATTCTTAAATTTATAAGTTGTTTTAAACTGGTTATCATAGAAGAATTCTAACCCGAAATTATTAGATTTTAAAAGTTCTAAAAGGTTTACTAGATCTTCGTATTACATATCCCAAATTTTTTAAATAAGTATAAACCTAAACGATAAATCATTTTAAAAAACTAGTCTTAAGTTTACAAAAAATACGTTACTTTAAAAACATCTAGATCGAAGTTATCTAAAAAGTAACTAAAAGCTTCATCTAAATTCCATACTACAGCTTGATTGAAATTAACTTCAAATAAACTACTGGTAACTTGATCTAAATATAAATCAATCTGTAGATTAGAAAGTAAATATAATAACTCTTCAACATATAAAATTAAATAATTTGATTTCCTATATCCACAGCCTGTCAGCAAATTTCCTTTAGGTTTATATACTACAATGAGATCTATCTTTTTCAAATAGATTACTTGAGTTTTGTTGGTTAAGACTGGAGGTGCAAGTATAGGTGATAAACTCATAATTATAATTTTTTAAATTTAAGTTGGTAAATTAGTAAAAATTAAGTGAAGAAGGTTTCTTAAAATTTCCAAATAGTTGTATGTATTTCTAATGTTAGAGTTTATATAGGTAAAGTTAGGGTGATAAAAAGTTTAGATATAAACTTTAGCAAGAAATTGAAATCTAAAACCTTATTATTAATATTAATAAAATAGATTTATATAATTGTTGTGAAAAAACAACATATTCGCAGGCGATTGGCTCGATGGTTTAGTGGTATAATTCTCCCTTAGGGTGGGAGAGGTCCTGGGTTCGATTCCCAGTCGAGCCCAATTTTTAATTTTTTGAACAAATTAACATTTATTAAAACGATAGTGTAAATAATCTAACTAATATAAAAAAATTGTCTAACTGTACATTTACACTGGCTGGTATTGATTTTATGGTAAAACCAATCTGTTAAACTAAGTATTCAGGCAAGATAGCATCTTAGTTTTTAATATATTCGAATTAAAAAAGAAAGTTTATATTTTAGTTTTAACTTCTTACATTATTAAGACTAGCATATTTGTAGATTAAATATGCTAAATTTTAAAATATTAATTTAGAATCTGTAGAATATAATTTATACAATAGAAAACAATCAATATAAATATAAACAATGAAGGGTATAAATTTTATATAATAATAAATAATAATAACTTTTAGAATTTTAAAAAAATATTATATACAATTTACTATAATTAAAAATAGCAGGTTGAATATGAAAAACATAAAATAACTTAATAAAATGTTATTATATTTAGCTTTATATATAAAATATTTAACTATTTTAATTTATTAAATAAAAGATTTGCTTTTAAAATATTGTAATTTTTAGGTTGCTAACTAAGCATTTTTAAAAGCTAATTTTTATGTAAAAGAAGGATTTATAAGGCTAAAAGTCTAAAAAGCTAGTATTCTAACTAGAAATCTTATATAAAGTATAATGCTAAACATTTTTCTAATAAATTGCTGCTAAGATAAACTATTACTAACAGTTTTATAAAAATTAATAATTTTTACTAAAAGAGAAAAAATGTTCCAGTTTTATAAAAGAATTTAAACTTTTTAAAAAAGTAATTTTTTTTTAAATAGTTTGAATAACTAAAAAAGCTAATTATACTTTAATTAGATTTAGATTAAAATAAATCAAAAAAAGTAGAATTTTTTAATTTAAAATAGTTAAAGTAAGTAAATTAAGCAAAAAAATTAAAAAAATAACAAAAAAATATTAGGTAAAGTTTTTTTAATAAAAGTAACTAAATAAATAATAAAATTTTTTAAAAATTAAAGTAAATTAAATTAAGCTAATTTTTTTTTAAAGTAAATATTATTTTTAAAAGTATATAAATTACTATATTGCTTATATATTTTAAAAAAATTATATATTAATATATACTTAAAAATTAATAAATAAATAAAAATAAAAAATTTTAAGAATTTAATATATTAAATATTAAAATATTTTACTTTATAAATTATAAAATATTATATTTAATACTTATTATATATAAATATAAAAATAAAAAAAGATAAGAAATTATAGCTTATAGTATATTTACTAAATAAGTATAATAATATAAAAATATGCTAACAATTATAAAAATTATATATATTTATAGTTAGTTTAAGTAAACTATAAAATTATAATATATAAAAGTATAATTTTAATATATTATTTTAATTTTAAAATAGCTAAAATATTAATTTAACTTACTTTATTATATAAAGTAAATTTAATTGAAATATATTTAAAATTATTTAAAGTTTTTTTTTAATAGTATTATATAGTATAAATTTTTTTATAATATTACTAAATATAATAAAATAAAATAAAAAAATATATATATGGTTATATTAAGAAAATTTTTAAAATATATAGAATTAAATAGTTTACAAGCTAAGTAAAACTTAAAATATAACTTTTAAGTTTTAATATACTATTAAAATAGCTTGAAAAAAAGTTAGCTTTAAAATAAAAACTTAAAATTAAAAGTATAATATATTAACTATAAGCTATAAAATATATATTTAGATATTAAAAAAATATTATAATATAAATATACTTTTTTAAAAAGTTTTTATAATAAATATTTTTTAATTTAACTATTATTTAAATATATTAATAAAAAGCTAATTTATCTAGTATTATAAATTGTACTAACTTTAAAATCAGTATTTAATAAATAAATCTAAATTATATATATATTCTAACTATAAAATCTAGTATAATTTAATTTTAATTTTACAAATATAGGTTTTTGCTAATAAAATAAGTATTTTAGTTATTATGAAATTAATGCTTTTTACTTTTAAAATCAATATTTTAATATATAAATATAATAATTTAAACATAGATAAATATATAACTTTTTATATTTAATTTGTTATAAATGTTAATTAACTTATCTAAATTTACAAAAATTAAAAATTATTTACAAATAATAAATTATTAGTACTGCTTATCTTTAACAAAGTTTTCTATTATTCCAATATTCATATTAGAGCAGTTAAAATTATCTTTATCTTAGTTGCTATTACTACTAAAAAGCTATCTTTAACACTGTTTTATTATATTTAGTTATTTTTACTAGTTTTATCTAATATATATTTTCTTCTTTTAAATTCTCTTAACTTTATTTACAATATTTAAAAGAACTACTATTTATTTAACTAGACGTTTTTATGACCTTTTATTTTGTTTCTTTGCAGTTTTCACTTACATTGCCTTGTTGTTCATCTTGCGTTATATTGTTGTTTAGATAACACTTTAGTTAACCTTTCTATAGAGTTATTATAGTATATATTTTTTTATAATTAGAATAAATATTATATTTTCATATTTTTGATTTTGCTTTATATTTTCTAAAATTTTATTGATCTAAAAATACCTTTGGTTGTTTAATAGATCTAGCTAGTTAAAATTACATAAAATTGGCATTATGTCCTTTAAATAATTTAGTGCCTAAGTTTTTATTATGATGTTTTTTAAATATGTTATTATCAATAAAATTAAAAAAACACTGGTAGATATTACCAAAACAGATAAACTATCTAAAAAGCAATAAAATACTATCAATTAAGTATATTAAATCATTGAATCTAAAATTTAAGAATTAAATATAAGCTAATTTACTTTAGTATATGTAAATCAGACTGTAAAAAAGAAAGCAATTAAAATAAAGTTAAGCTACAAAGCAATAAGGGGATTTGGTATAAATTTTAAAATAAACAAATAATTAAATTTAAATAATATATTAGTATCAATTTACATCATTTAAAAGAGCTAAAAAACGAAAATTAAATTTTTAACTAAAAGTCCCAAATCTAATTTTACAACTTGAATCTATTAAGCCTCCGTTTCCTTGACTGGAGATTCATTATCGTGATTTTGAGTGAACTGAGAGTCTTTCTCATCCAACTTAGTAGCACCTACTTCTGTATCATCATCTTTATCTTTAACTTCGTCAGGATAAAGTTCGGGAAATTGTCGGAAACAATCTTGCATAGCTTTAAACTGGTCGATGCAGTCGATGCCTTTAGGTTCGGATTCAGAGTTAGCGAAACAAGTGAAGGCTTCCTTAAAGAAACTACCACATGGTGGTTGAGCCATACCTCCTAAACATGGACAATCCCAGTTAAACTCGCCTGTTTCAGGGTCGATGACCGAATTCACTTCAGCTAAACTTTCAGCTGGGAAGTCTTCTTGTAACTGTTTGTATTCGTCAGAATCTACAAATTTAAAAGTATCTTTCACAGTTGTATCACTCATCTTTTTTCTATGTTGTCTATCTTTACTAATTATTATAAGTTGGTTCGCTTGGTAAAACTGAGTCCCCCGAAATTTTTTGAATTTTCGATAAAAAGCTGAATCTTATGTCATAAGCTTAATTTACAAAAGTTTTAAATTCAATATTCTTTCAATAAAATTTTTTACAGCAAAAGATTTTATGTTCATAAAGTCAATATATAGAAAATTTTTGAAGTATAACATCAACTTAACTTAAGAGAAATATATAAGAGAGGCAAATAAAAAGAAAAAAAAACTATAATAGATGTCAGTTAGTAAAGATCTTAATACGACTGATGGAAAGAACCGATTCAGGGTAGAATTTGATAAAGCTATCCAAATATACTAACATATTTATTTAAGTTCGTATCCTTCAGGGAACGTATAGAAAATTTAAGTTTCGATGTAGTACATCAAATAGATAGAAAACCCATAGAACTATCAGAAACCAACAGCTATTTCAACTATCATCTTGAACAACTAATCGAAGTTAATTTAACCACTCATTTCGTAAACTACTACCATGAGATTAAAGGGAAAGTCCAATCTTTACCACAGTTATTATATCACAAAGATGTAGTTATAAACACTTTGAAAGAGGCTATCGATAATTCCGATGACTTAAGTTTAGAACCTTTGTTGAAGTAAATTTTATTTTGTTAAAAAGTAAGATTTATTTATTTTTGCTTCTGGTTAGATTGGTTGCACCTTTAGCTAGAGATTTACAGGATGAGTTTTACGATCGATTTCTAGATTTATACAAAAGTTTGGAAGCCTTGTTACATCACAAAGATGCTAAAATTATTGAAGTATGTCTATATTGAAATTAGTTTATTAATCTTTATTTGTGTATAGTGGGCTTTCAATGCTATATCTTATTCCTTTAAATATTTAGCTAAGAAAATAGTTACCGATTTACCAACTACATTTAGGTATTTTTAACTATTTTAACAATAAAATTTAGTCATAACTATTAGGATGATATCTCCGTTGCTTAAAGAAAAAGAAGGAAGAAGTTATTTGAGGCAATTTGCTTCCGAATCATTTGGATTCTTAGTTCGTAAGGCTAAAAAAGGAGCTTTAGAAACTATTATTGGTATAATTTTAACTTATTACAATGATGATCCAACACCCGACCTTCTGTTGGGTATATGTAGTTTATTATTGGAGAGTATGAAGGTAATTTTTTCGTATTACAACAAAAGTTAAAAATTTTCTTTAGAACGTGGATACGATGCTTCATTCCAAATCCGAGTTAATCATTCAAACCATCTTTACATTCATATTTGATGTTGAATTAGATTTAGAGCATAAGACTTTGAGTATTTTTATACTTTTTAATATAAATTAAACCTTTTATTTAGATGAAGCTTCCAGCTACTACCAAATCGCTGACACCTTAATACATGATATATGTCACCATTGTAGGAAGCAGAATATACACCCACTGTTCAATCAAATCCGCAAATTGATCGATTGGGTTACCGAAATTGAATCTGATCAGGACCAAATAACTACTTTCAAGAGGTATACCTTATTATTGGGTATATGTAGTAGTTACGCCAGTTACTACCACGGAGTGTGTGTTTTAGGTATTTTTATTTCCAAAATCTAAATTTAAGCCGTTTAATAGATGTTGGATTATTCCATAATTTAATTATAAACGCATCCAAAAATTTACTAGCTACAGAAGTTGTAAACAATGTGCCGTTGATGCTGCTGAACCAACTGTTCAAATTCTTCGTTGTACTTTCCCAACAAGCTACCGGCAAAGTTTTAACAGATTTAGCTTCTTCAGTCATTACTAACGTCTTTAATTCTAAAGTAATAGTGAGTAATAGCTTTTTTAATAACATTTATTTTAGGATGTAAAGTTGATCTGTGACTTTAGTTTACTACTCCTACATACTGATTTTATACATTTCGGGCAATTAGTTTTGCCTAAATTGGTTACGTTGATGAACGATCACTGGGATGAATATCAACAGCTGTTTAGTATAATTTTAGTTGAAATTAACCACAAGAACATATTAATTCAAACCGGTAGCACCGTCAAATGCGTAACTTCTGATTTCAAGTTAAATTTTGAAAGTGAAGTACCGGTACAAACTACAATTCAAATTTTAGATACTTTTAAAGACTGGGTATTTGAAATCGACCAGGTCGACCAGTTAGACGTCTCTATGGAAACCGAGGTTTCTAGAATCGCCTACTATACCAACCTCTTAACTGTGCTAAGCTTGTTGGAAGTGAAAGTCGATAAAGTAGCACCAGTTTTGTTGAAGCTTTATCAAAAGTTGCTGAAGTTTGTCGAAGGATTTGAGGGACAGAGCAATTTGAATTCTGCCGAGACTAAGCGTCTTGTTATAGGAGAGGTGCTGCTTGGTTATACGATTGAAACTTTAGTTAAAATTTATGGGAACGGGAGTGGAGCTTCTGATTCGACAAAAGCTACTAAGAAGCGTAAAGTAAATAAAGATAAAGCTAAATTTATCTCAGAGCACTGTAAAGAGATGGTCGAGTTCTGGCAGAAGCAGGTAGTTCCGATCCTACTTCCTAAATTTAGTTCGTCTAAACCAATAATTCGAGCTATAAATAAACTGGTTGAATCCCTCAACCGCAACACTAACCCTGATATCGAAACTCTTTTCAGTTTGGAGCAACTAAAACTAGTTTACTCCCACCTCCATCTCAGTTTACGTTCCTATGATGAAGAGCTGCGTGTATTAAGCTTCGAAATTTTATCCCACTTCGACCTAGGAACGCTTAAAGAACAATCGAACCACGTCACCGATCTTTTCCCAATGTGCCTACAAGTTGATCGTATTCCGACCACCTTGCAATCCTACCGTGAAAAATTGATACCGATACGTAAATTGGGTGTTTTGGACGGCAACGGACAGATTCCCTATTTCGACACAGTGGTTCCTGGTTTAGCGTTAGCTTTGCTCACCGTCAACTTGAAACCACTGTGGTCAGAAGCAGTCAAAGTCATCAAGGCTTCTGCCGGGAAACACCCCAAAATCCTAAGTAAAATGCTGGTAGAGCTACTGGAACAACTCACCTCCAATCAATTCACAAGAAATTACGATCGTATCAAACTCACTGCCACAATTTTAACTGACCTAATCGACGATTCGGATAAAAAGGTGGAATTGGACGACTATTTAGAGAATCTGCTTAAGGATAGACAAACCTGCACTGTAAGTCTGAGCTACTCGACCACCAATTTATTACGAAGGCTTAGCCCTAGACAGGATCGGTTGGATAAATGGAACGTGTACGACCACATACTAAAAGTATTGGTCGAGCTACCGGGTCTAGCTACTAATCAATCTAGCAGGCTTATCGATCTGTTCATGGATTTGTACCAGAGGTACCAGAATCAGAATGATGACACTGTACTCTTAGTTGAAGCGGATGATGACACCAATAAGCCTGCTGCTGAAGAATTCTCCTTCCCAGACGAAGCTACAGAAACTAATGAGAAAGTAGAAACCAGT
Source organism: Capillidium rhysosporum (assembly GCA_037055185.1). Taxonomy (NCBI): domain Eukaryota; kingdom Fungi; phylum Entomophthoromycota; class Entomophthoromycetes; order Entomophthorales; family Capillidiaceae; genus Capillidium; species Capillidium rhysosporum. Next base: position 11,678 of record JAWQFY010000711.1, on the reverse strand, counting down.
AGCTACCACGTTGCGCAGCCCATTCGTAACCACTTGCACAAATTGCTACAGGTATTTGCCAAGTTCAGTAACGCATCCAAGCTACCACGTCGTGCCGAGTTGGAACCTATTTACGAGACCCTACTATGTAATGGGGACAACGATATCCAAGACGCTTCGCTCAAATGCTTAGAACAGTACAACTACCCCTTTCTCACTCAATATGCCGACCGGCTACATAACTTGTTGGATGAGGTGAAATTTAGAGATGAAGTGACTACCTTCACTATTACCAAAGATTCGGATGTGCTGGACTCAGCTCATCGTACCCAGCTGCTACCCTACTTGGTCAAAGTTCTATTTGGTAGGTTGGTGTCAAAAAAAGGTAGAAAAAGCAATCGTAACAACATTGTGGCCCGTAGAATTACCATCCTAGGTTATCTTAGTGGGTTACAGCCAGAGGAATTGACGCTGCTGTTCGATATTTTGCTTAAACCTTACACCAGTTTACTACAGGATATAAGTGCTGACAGCGTATCCAATTTTGAATTGAACCCCGAAATCGATGTAGACGCAATCCCCGTAAAGAAACAGCTTGGCTTTTTGTACCTGCTCACCGATTTATTCAAGCAAATGGGAACTCGGCTCACTATTCATCTACCTAAACTACTCACCGTGCTACTCTATTTCTTGAGCAATGCCACCACCAAGTTGCATCACGATAACCCACAGTATAGAATCATCCGTCAACTGGCTACCAAACAATTGCTTAACGCATTTAAAGTCAAGGGCGAGTTTCAATTCACCGCTTTCATGCCAACTATATTTGAAGTTGCTGTACTTCCCAGGCTTCCTAATCTGGCTACTGAGAACGTGCAATCTACTTCCGCCACTCTAGACATGTTTCTGGTATGGTCCAAGCGTGCTAACTACGTTCATTACTTGGTAGATTATGATTCTCGGGTGCTACCCAACCTGTTTGATTGTCTAACTACTCCCAATGTGAAACCACCAGTTATACAGTTGGTACTAGATGTAGTGGAGTCTATACTGAGTTTCAAAGATGTGGATAATGACACTACTGTAGAACGTAAGGTACTGGTACCCTACGTCACCCAGCTTTTGCATAACTTGGAGTTCGTGATGGTGAACCCGATTTCCGATCAGCTCACCTTACGCAATTCGTTATTCAAACGTCAGGTAACCATTCTGTCCAAACTAGCGATCTATGTGAGTTCACCGGAGCAGGCTGATAAGCTAGTGGCTTTGCTGGTACCGACATTACAGAAACCAGATCGTGTATTGGACGGGTTTGCCAAGCGAGATATATTAACCATTATAACTCAGCTCATCCCTATAGTTCCGGAACTGCAGTCTACTACACCTACTTACTATAAATACTACCAATCATTAGCTCGTTTATTCTATAATCTTGAGCTGCGTGAAGCTAAGAATACTTTATTAACTGCCTTCCAGGCGCTTGCCAACGTTGATCCAGAATTACAAAATATTATCCAGGTGTTGGTAGACCTCAACGCTTACTCTAAACGTAGGCTCGACGAACCGGATTTCGAACTTAGGTTAAATGCCTTCACTACTGTCCATGACCAACTTTCCACTGGGCTGTCAGCACACCAGTGGCTACCACTGCTCTATATTAGTTTACACTGTCTGTTAAATGCGGAAGAGATGAGTTTACGTAATGGCGGTAACTTTTGCCTTACTAAGTTCATGGACGTGATACTAGTTTCCGAATCGGAAACTCAAGTGCAACTGACTAACTTGATCATGCACATCGTATTCCCCACCATCAAACGTGGTATCAAGCACAAGTCGGAGGTAGTTAGGGACGAATTCGTCAAACTGTTAGGTAGTCTTATAGAACATTTCCCCACTTTAGAGCCTTTTAATGAACTGGTTCCACTACTCGGCCAATCAAAGCGTTCGGATGGATCGGGTAAGGAGGAGGAGCTAGAGCAGACTAACTTCTTCGCCAACATTTACCACATTCAGACTTCTCGTAGGTGTAAAGTGCTGATTAAGTTCACCCAACTGCTTCAAAGTCAGCCGGACATACCCATCATCCGACCCAGTCTGTTGAGCCAGCTCTTCCTACCTATATGTACCGAAATCCTTTTTAACGGTAAGGACCACGTATTTATCAACGAGGCGGTGAAAGCGATATCGGCTATAGCTTGCCACCTCGGTTTCAACGCCTACATTGCCCTTTTCCGTAGGTACTACTCTCAGATGACCAAGCAACCTGACCAGCAGCACCTGCTGCTCAAACTTATCTTTGCAGTGTTAGATGGGTTTAACTTTGATATCAGTCAACTAAAAGAAGGATTAGAAAGTGAAGAAAAGGCTATTGAGCAAGCTGACGTTGAAATAGAAGAAGAGGAAGCTGAGATGGACGATGCTGAAGTCGAATTGGAGAAGAGTAAAGGCGGTGTCGATCCAACTGCTATTTATAAAGTACTGATCCAGAACGTGATACCTGACACCTTAAAGCTGTTAGCCAAGTGTCCTGATGAAGAAATCAAGCACCGTATACCAGCTACTTTGGTTTTAACCCGGCTGCTACGCAAGATGCCACAACAATTGTTTGACTCTCAGTTTTCGCCGGTGCTGTTCCATACTTGTCAGTTGTTGAAATCACGCCTACCCTCCAACCGTGATTTGGTACGCGGTCATTTAGTGAAGGTCATACAGCTACTAGGACCCAGTTACCTAGAGCCAATTTTGAAAAATTTGGAATCGGCGTTAGACCGTGGGTTTTTCCGCCATATCCTGGCATACACAACCCACGCTTTACTGGTAGCTTTAGCCCCCACCTTAGAAAACGGGGCTGTAGACAACTGTGTGGTACGTATTGTGGACATCGTTATCGAGGACATGTTCGGTGAACTAGGCAAGGAGAAGGATGCTGAGAACTACACCGGTAAACAGAAGGAGGTTAAGGAAAGTAAATCCCATCTCACGTTTGAGCTTCTAGCTTCGGTTACCTCATTCAGTTTGATAGGTAAGTTGTTGCAACCGTTGAAGCAGATTTTGTCCGAGACCGACAACGTCAAGGTACTTAATAAGGTGGATCTAGCTCTGAAAAAATTGGCTTCCGGTTTGTGTAACTCAACCCGGTTCAATACTGAGCTTTTCTTAACGTTTTGCCACTCTCTCATCAACAACAACTTATTTGCGGTTAAGTCGGCCTCTAAGCCCAAATCGAATGCTGAGATCACTTTTACCGTGCATATCAAACGTAAACGTTTAAATGGGGAAACAGACTACTTAGCTACCAACGGGTACAAGTTCGTGGAGCTGGGTATGAATTTGCTCCTCACCAGCCTTACTGAAAAGAAGTTAACTTTCGATAATAATCAGAGTGATATGTTAAACCCCTTCGTACAGGTTGTAGGTGAGTCGTTGTACTCTAACTACCAGCTGGTAGTTATCCGCGCGCTAAAAGTAGCTACCTTGCTGGCTACCTTCGATCTACCCGATTTGGAGTTAGGGTTACCAATCATGGTAAAACGTATCTTCCACATCACCCGCCAACTTAATACTACTAAGGACGACATCGTACAAGCTGGATTTCAGCTACTGGCCAAGGTTCTCATCCTGCATCCTAACATTCCGGTCAGCACGTTGGATCTGAAGATGCTGATTGAATTAATCCGACCAGATTTGGAAGAACCTTCGAGGCAGACTACCACCTTTGATATGTTGAAAGCAATCCTAAACAGACAGCTGATAGACGCCAGCTTATACGACCTTATCGACGATGTGGCTAAGGTAATGATCACCTCACAGATAGATCAAGTTCGTGCTCTATGTAGGAACGTATACCTCACCTTTTTATCCGAGTATCCACAGGGTGAAGCTAGGTTACAGAAACAGATCAAGTTTCTAGTAGCTAACTTGAATTACCGGTTTGAGTCAGGTAGATTGTCAGCTTTGCAAACTCTACATTCCACCACCGATCGTATACCGAGAGATATGTTACAGGATTCGTTGGAGATCATATTTTTAGGACTGACCGTAGCTCTAATCAATGACGATTCCAATCTGTGTAGGGAGGCTAGTGGTAAATTGCTCAAGAGTTTGATCAAGAAAGCTAACGACAAGACGTTCACCACCATCTTTAATCTCACCACCAAGTGGGCTAGTGTGGACATCGTCTCTACATCCAACAATCCACAGCTACGTCGACTTGGCTTGCAAGTATTAGGTTTCATAGTGGAGTCGATAGATACTAAAATCGACTACAGACGTACCTTACAGCTCGTCACCGACAATCTGGAGCTGGGGTGGAATTTGGTGGAGAAATCGGAGTCCGATTTCCGTACCCAACAGCTTGATACTTTGAACGTAGAGTTTATCACCACTTTACCCATCCATTTCGAGATCCCCTACTACGCGTTGACTACCTACATCAAGTTGATCACTAAGTCACCAAAGTACCTCGATGACCCCAACGCTACTGCAGTCTGGCCTATCACAATCAAACTGTTACGCCATCCCCACGCCTGGGTACGTAGTCTTAGTTCGAAGTTGTTGGGTACCCTGTTTTCTTATGTCGATCCAACCACCTTACATTTCGCTATACCTGACGTCAAACGTACTAAAAGTTACAAGCATCCTAATGTAGACGTGGATGCGTTAGTAGGAGTATGTAATCAGTTATGTGTACAGTACAAGATGGAGGATTTCGAGGGTGATCTGGCTGACCAGTTCGTCAAGAATATGTTCTTCATCACTAAAGTGTTCACTCATCATAAATCTAACTCTGCGGTGGTAACTACTAAGGACGAGGAGGATGAAATGGAAGATGATGACGATGTCGATGAGGCTGGAGATAAAGATTTACTTAAATGGTTGTTACGCAAGTGTTCATACTTGGCTTCCTCTGACCCCATCAAACTGGACCAACCGGTAATTAAACGTAGCTACCTGTTTCAACTTTCGGCTGCTCTCACCTCTACCTTAGAGTCGGAAGCATTGACACCCTATCTGGAGCCTATGTTGACTCCACTCATCCGTACCTCCAAGGACCCCCTACTGCAAACTCACTCCGACCACTTTAAACAACTTAAACAGTTGGTACACGAGGTCGATTCCTTTATCAAAGAGAAATCTATCAAGTCAGACTACTTGGATGTTACTAGTAAAGTTCTCCAAGAGATTCAGACTAGAAGAGGTGATCGTAGAGAGAAATTGAAGCTACGTAGGATGCAGGATCCTGAAAAATACAACACTATTAAACTCAAACTTCAATCTAAGAAGTACAAGTTGGCTAAACAGGCGAAGCTTAGAAAATCTGTTGCTAAAAGGAAGGAGAGAGAAGCTAGAAGAAATTAAAAGATATAGATACTTTTTTTTTATTGAATTATGTATTTTTTATAATTGATATATATTTGATTTTAGCATTGACTTATAAGTAAGATGTTTATGCTCAATAAATAATATATATATAATTAGTTTTAAACGAAGTATAAAAAATTGAATATTGATTTTACTATAGCTATTTTTTTATTAAGCAAATAAGCCGCTTTGTTTTTAGTTAAAGAAATTATGATAGCAAAGGTACTATTTCTCTTTTTATATCCTAAAATATAAATTTTCATTATACTATTTCAAATTTTGCCAAACTCAACTTTTTATTTAACAGATTGTGTTGGTAATTCTTTGATTTTATAAACTTCAATATCTTATCTATTATAACGTCTCCAACCTGAAATTATACAAATGCGTAGTACTTATAAACTTTATGCTTTTCATTATACTTTATCTATATAATCATAAATTAATTTTAATTAATTACCTTTTTTTAATATTGGGTTTTTTGTGTAAATTGAAAAATTATCAAACCTTAACGTTGAAAATAATCTTTTAGAATAGCTTTCTTTAAATATTTTAAATAGATATTTAATTTTTAGGAAATAAATTGAATACTGGTATATAAAAGTTATTTCAATCCACTTACAAACAACTTATTCCTCATGTTTCTTAATAGATTCTCTGGTAAATAGATGCATTTCCAGTAAAGGTGTAGTCCTTTCAGGTTTAAAGTCCAAATTTTTTATACCAATTTAATTGGCTTTAAATAAGCAACCAAAAATACAAAACCGAAAATTTTATATTTGACTGTAGCAAGTTTTAGAAACAACTTTTTCAGAAGAGATTTGTAGAAGTAAAAGATGTTCCAACTTATTAGGTCTTTAGTTAAAAATACAAGTAGTTCGATAGTTAAACAGACCTACCTGTCCGCCATAAAACCTTCTTTACAAAATGTAAACAGCACGTAAAATAATACTTAAATCCATTCTATATCAAGTGTTAAATAATTTAATAGTGTAAAATTCACGACCTTAAGTTCGATCCCAAAACTAAGTTTGTTACCAAGTCTAAATAACCCGATCATCAAGTAAATTAATTTAAAACTATTATTGTTAATCTAAAAATTTGATTTTAACTTTTAGCTTCAACAAATTGCAAGTTCGGTTCGTAACTTACGGTAACGAGTACCAACCCAGTAATACCAAACGTAAACGTAAACATGGTTATTTAAAGCGTCGTAGTACAAAAGACGGTAGAAAAATTTTGTTAAGACGTCTAGCCAAAGGTAGATTAAGGTTATCCCATTAGAAATATTATAAAAACATTTGTTCGAGAAACTACAAAATAAAAATGAAGCTTTAAAATTTTCTATCGGTTTATATTTATTATTGTTGTTATAGATGATCTAAACTATCCGCTTCTTCAATTAAACTGTTCAAATCAAAGTTCAAGTCACCATTTTTAAACTGTTCCATCAACTTCAATTTCTTTTCGGAGCCAAAAAGATAAAATTGTTGTAATCTGAAGCATAAAAGTTGAGCTTCTTCTAAAGTTAAGGAGGTCTGAGAGTCATCGGCCGACAAACTACCTAACTCTCCACGCATAAGAGCAGAATTATGAGAATCTATAAGTTCGACGTAATGGTTTAATACCAAACTAGGCTTCGCTTTTTCCTTGTGGAGTTTGTAATGTTCCAGAGGTGTAAAGTAGACGGTATGGTAGTTCACTTGTAAGTAGTAGATTTCGGAACCAGATTCACCTTTTGGTAAAGGTAGGACGAACTAAAAATATTGAATAGGTTAGATGGGTAATTATGAGATTTTTTTACTTGAGGGTACTTAGTTAAACTTTTATGAAGTTTTAAGTACTGGTCTTTAGGTATCACTGCTGATAATTGGCTTTTAGTTTTATGAAACTCAGTCCAAATTTGATGTAAGCTAGCTTCATCTAAACTCTCCAGCTTATCTAACTTCATTATTTGATCAAGTTCAGACTACCAACATTTTAAATAAAATTTATTTCAAAAAATTTAAATTACTTTTGGTTCACGTCTTTCTACTTTCTTTTTAGATACATTACTTTTACTTTTTACTTCATTTCCTTCTACTTGAATAGGGGATGGAGAAGAATTTATGTTAGTTTTTTCTATCAAAGTTTCGATATCTGGTAAACCTTCCCTATTTTTTGAAGAATGGTAATAAGTGATTAATATTGTAGATACGATTAACATTTAAATTACTTTTTAGCTTTAGCTTCTAACTTAGCTTTGTATTTAGCTAAAATTTCCGCATCTAAATTTGTACTCGATTCAGTTGAATAGTTTTGACCTTATAAAATAAATTTTAATGAGTATTAAAAAAATGTATACAAGCGTTACTTTGTAAGTTTAGGTTCTTTAACAAAAAGTTTGTATTAACTTCAGTTGCAAATTTTCTACTTTGGATATGTAAATTTAACTTTGATAAATTTCTTAAATATTTCATCTTTAGTTTTTAATTTTGATTTCAAAAAATAAAAATATAAAATTTTGAAACTTTTTCAAGTTTATAATAAGCTGTGAATTAGTTGAATATTTTTTATATTTAATTTTTTTCATTTTCGATTCAAATGCAATTTTCCAATTTTAAACTTCAAACTCATATCCAAAATAGCCAGTTTTATAATAAGAAAATGCTAATATTTTATAAGTATAAACATGTACACTATAAAATCCAGGTTTCTATCTTTATTATAGCCACTAAAAGATTCAAATTGGCGTACTATCCAGAAATATTAATTATTGGTAAATCGCCTAGATCATTCTTTTTTAAAGCTAATAAGCGTAGAAATTTAATTTCACATTCGATTATATGTAAAAATTTCAAACTTGCTTAAGCGTTAAATCTCGGATTATGACCTAAACACTTACAAATATAGTATCATAGTTTTTTAGAAGTAGGCACTATAAAACCCGTCACTTTTCATATAAAAATAGAAATGATATCGGAAACCAATTCCTTTGCAAAATCTATACTGTCAAAAAAAATAACAGAAGCCATTTCAAATTAAGATTTTAAAAGATGAAAGGTATACAGATAGCCAAGTTGAGCGATTCGATCGAAGATATAAAGATAACCGATAATTTACCTGTTCCTGAACTTGAAAATGATAACGACTTATTGATCGAGGTGAAAGCTGCTGGAGTCAACTTTTATGATTTGCTTATGGTCAAAGGTACTTACCAGATCAAACAAACTTTGCCTTTCATATTAGGAACTGAAGTAATGTTCTTCTTTATCATCAAGAAAAAAAATTAACTCTCTTTTTTTAGTTTAGTGGAGTAGTTTTGAAAGTGAACAACTCAAATTCTAAATATAAGGTGGGTGACAGAGTATTTGGTAGTAACTTGGGAGCTTACGTACAGTATTTAGTATGTGATGAGATCAACGTGTTACCTATGCCTTCTACTTTAACCTTCCAACAGGCGGCTACTATATTCATAACTTTCCCTACCGCTCTTGCTGGTCTAATGGTTTCAGGCCAACTTCAAAAAGGTAAAACTATATTATTGTTTTGCTAAGTATACTAATATAATTTGTCACTTAGGGCAAACTGTTTTAATTCATGGGGCTAGTGGTGGCGTAGGTATTGCAACTATCCAGATGGCTAAAGTAACTTTTTATTAAGCATTTTTTTATTGATAAGGTACAAAAAGCTCTTAGGAGCTAAAGTATTTGCAACTACTACCGACCCAACTAAAAAATCAGCTATTTTGGAAGCGGGGGCTGATCACGTCCTAATAATCTCTAAACAGGTGGATAAAGACAAGTCTTGGGTCGAACAAGTTAAACAATTAACTAACGATGAAGGTGTTGACTTGGTTTACGATCTAGTTGGTTTGGTTAATTTATCCTCATCTTGTACCAGGTTCGGTGGTAAGATCGTTGTAGTCGGTTTTACTAAAGGTACTCACGAAAGCGTGGCTACCAACCGTATACTAGTCAAGAATATTTCAATTGTTGGACTACATTGGGGTCCCCATAACTTCTACAAACCAGATACTGTTAAGTTGATTTGGGATACTCTGTTCAAATGGTTTGAAGAAAAGAAATTGATACCAACTACTTTTAACCAGAAGTTTTCGTTAGAGCAGACCCAACAAGCTCTTCAACTTGTTAAGGACAGAAAGGTGTTTGCAAAGGTTGTCATCACAGTTAATCAGGATCAACCTAAACTTTAATTAAATAGTTGGTTTAGTTTATCATTTTCTTTTATGATTTTATATAAAGTTATATAAAGATAATTTATTGACTAACTTTAAAGAGTTTCAACTTTCATACAAATGCTTTTTAGAGATATAATATGCTTATAAAGCTTTTAAATATTTTTAAAAGTTTTTTATACTAATTTTTGCTTAAGATTTCTATGTTGATAGAATAGAAGTTTAAAATAATAATTAAATTTACACTGATTTATTATTATGTACTCAGCTACTTTTAAAACTAACTGGTTTTAAAATTAAATTTAAACTTTAAAAAAATCAGCTAATAAATTGACTGAAATTTAATATATATATATTATGCAAACTAGTATAAGTAGAGCAAAAAATGCATTGTTCTATTACACTTTTGGTAGATTTCACTAAAAGTTATTTAGATTTTTAAAAAAGAGTAACTGTTACTAATGAAAATAATATGCTACAAAGTAGTATATTTACCTTTAATATATATATAAATACTGAAAACATCATTTAAAAAAATCAAGTATATTAATTCTAATATACTAATAATTAAAATTAAAAATTTTAGTCTATAAATTAAGAAAATTTATACTTTAAAATAGTAAAAATGCAATATTAATTAAAAATATAATAATTTACAAAGTATTATAATTATAAAGTTTATACTTGAAATTAAAATAGTAATTAACAAACTATAAAATAAAATAAATTTTTATACTTACTATTTTGTAAATTTAAATAGTTTTAAATTTTAATAAAAATAAAATTTATTTTAATTTTTATCTTAGTATAATAATCTTTTTATATATATAAATAAAATTATATAGTATAAATAGTAAACTAAATAATAAAATATTTATTTACTATTTTCACTAAAAAAATAATAGTATTGTTTAAAAAATTAAATTAATATAATTATAATTATAATTAAATACTAAGCATTAATTATTGTTATATCTATATTTTTATAACTATTTATATCTAATAGCTTATAATTAATTAATAACATTATAATATTTATAAATAGCTTAAATAAATGGCAAAATTATACTTTAAAGTATAGCTTTAAAATACTATATTAAATTTTAAAAAGATTAAAATAGTACTATAACTTGCTTATTAATATTAAATAAGTTTAATATATATATAAAGCTTTTACTTTTATAATATTATATATTATAAAATAAAAAGCTATACTTTTATTTTTTTATAGATTTTTAAATATAAATAATATAAAAATTTTGCTTTTATATTTAAAGTATTATTAAAATAGTTTAATATAATAATTTAATTAAAAATATAGCTTTTAAATTAAAAGTATGCTAATTATTTAAATATTTTTATTTAAATTTATATATTTTATTATATAAATAAATAAAAATTTAATTTTATAGTTAATATTTTACAATAAAACTATAAATTTTAACTTTATTTAAATAGTTTTATTTTAAATCTATTTAAAATATTGATTTAATAAACTATTAAGCTATTTTACTATATAATTAAATATAATATATATAATTATTATTTTTTATATTACTATGATTACTAAAAATTATATTTAGCTATATATATTAAAAATAAAAATATTAGTATTTTTTCCTAACTTTTATATATTAATATTTATATATAATTTAAATATTAATCTAATTAAAAATATTTAAACTTTTAGATAAAGTTTAAAATTAATATAATAATAAAGTTTAAAAAAATTATATTAACTTTTTAATATATTAAAGAAAAAAAGTATTAATTATTTATAAAATTATATTAAATATACCTAACTTTATATAAATATAATATATAAAGTTTATTAATAAAATTTATTTAAAAAAACTGATAAAAAGCTATATGGTATAAATTTAAGTATTTATAGCTAATAGTTACAAAAAAACTTTTTAAAATTATAATTTTATTTATTTATAATAATATGTTTTTAATATAAATAATATTTAATATAAATAATATTTAATATAAATAATATTTAATATAAATAATATTTTTATTTTAGTAATATAGCTTAAAATTTTAAAAAATAAAAAATATTTTAATATATATATTATTTTAATTTGGCTAAAATAAAGACTAAAATAAAAGTAATATTTACTAAATTTTAAATTTTTATTTAATTTATTAATATATT
>JAWQFY010000710.1:0-22415 GCA_037055185.1 Capillidium rhysosporum | reverse complement strand
AAATAGTATATAGTAATATTATTTAAATTTAACTTTATATAATATATAAAACTTTATTAATTTATTAAAAAAAATTTTTTTTAATATTTTAATATTTAGTAATTTAAATATATATAAAATAAAGCTTATTATAATAGTAAAAATATTATTTAAATTTAAGTAAATTATATAATATTAGTAAATAATTAGTATTAATTATATAAATAATACTAATAAATTAGATATTAAGTATAAAAATTTACTTAAATAAATTAATATAACTATTTCTTATTTTATAAAATTTATATAATTAAGTTAATAATTTTAAATTAAAACTATATATATATATTTAAAATTTTTAAAATTTAGTAACAATAAATATTATAAAAATAAAGTTTTTAAAAAGCTTACTTTATATAAAAATAAAAAAATATAGTAGTAAATTATATCTTTTTTAGCTTTTTTTACTTATATAAAATTTTAAATATAGTTATTTATTTATTTATTTTTTAGTAAGTTTATTTAAATTTTAGTTTAACTTTTAGCTAGCTTAATATTTAAATATATATAGTTTTAAAAATAATTTAAATATTTTTATTAAAATTAATAGTTAAAAGCTATACTTATATTTATATAATAAAAACTAGCTTAAAATTATAATTTTAGTAGCTAATATATAATTAATCACTATTTTAAAAATATAAATACAAATATTATTATTTATATAAATAATAAATGTATACTTATTTTTTACTATTTTAAAAAAATAAAAAAATAAAAATAAATATAAAACTGCTATTATAATTAGCTATATTAAGTATACTATTAATTTATATTAGTATTAATTTATTTAATATATAGTATATTTTAATTTTAAATTTACTAAATTAATTATAATTATTAAAATATTTAGATTATTTGCTAAAACTTTTACTAAATAATATACTAATTTATTATTATATATTGAAAATTTAATAAAAAAATGCTAATCTATTTAAATAATTTTTAATATTTTATTTTAGTTATTTTTATACATTTTAGTTATTTTTATAGCCTTTAAAACCTAACTATATTAGTATATATTACATTTACCTACTAAAAGCTATATTATAGTCTCTTTTTAAATTAATTTTACTTTTAAGCATTGGTATTAAGATTTTTAATACTGCTTTACTTAGTAAATAGTTATTAATCTTTGAATTAATTTATAATTATACTTAATAGTAGTTTTATTTTATAAATTGTATAAATTTTAACTATAAATTATAATTAAAGTTAGTTTTACACTTAGCCTTTTAACTATAACTAGTATATTTATATTTTCTTTAACTATATTGCAAATAGCAAGTTTTATTTTTTAGTAAGTTTTTAACTACTTCCTCTTTATTTTTTAAAATTTGAAACTTATATATATACAATACTTTTTTATTTTATGTATTTCTTTAGAACATTAAAACTTTAAAAAACTAAATTTTTTAGCTTATAATATTAGCATTTTTTTAATAAACTTTTTAATTCTTAATAAAAATCTATTATATTTTGTTCTTTTGGAGTACTTATTAACTAAAAAAAAGTAAAATTCTAATAATATATGATCTAAAAAATAAAATTGGCAATAATTTTAATACATTATTCTATAAATTAAAAAAGTGTAACTTAATAAGTAAATATAATCTCTATTAATTTTTTTACACTTTGTCTTGTCTTAGAGTGTTTTAAAATATCTGAAGGTGTAGTTAACTTTATTTTATTAATTACATAGAAAAAATAAACTTAAAGTTGCAGAAAATTATTTATAAAAGGATTTTTGGATTTTTTATTGTATCATAGTCACTTACAATAATGCATTTGCATTTTATATTTATAAAAATACAGTAAATTTATAAGCTTTGCTTTCTTTAATAAGAATATGCATATCTTTAAAAAACCTAGCAGTTATACATTAGATACCAAATAAATTTTAACTAGATTTATTAATTCATCACAACTAAAAGTTATATAGCTAAATTAAAATTTTAAATAACTAATCTAACTTCTAGCAATTCTTAGTTCCAACCTCCTCTTAGCAACTAACTATAAATAAATTAAAAAGGGAACAAAAGGATTAAAAAATTACTAGTATCGTATTTAACTGATCCAAAGTGCTATCGATCTTAAATCCAATTTGAGTAATCTGTTTAAATTGGTTGTTGAGTTGGGGATTTAGCTCAACTTCACATTGAATTTTATCGAGTACAGTATTCTCTTCAATTTCCTGTTGACCTTCCAAATTATTTTTATTTATATCTTCATCTTCACTACCGTTTCCTTCTTCACTACAAAATGTTAACTATAAGTTAGCTAAATAATTTAGATTGATTCAGGGATCAAACACTTACATCGAATTTATAACATCTAAGTCGGTTAGTATATCACCAAACAGTTCTAGAATTTTCTAATATAAAGTCAATTTAAGCTTGATTAAGTAATTGATTTATATTTACGTTGTAATTGTTCGTTAAATCGGCTACCTCTCTACTACCGGGATGATCACGTCCAAACATAATGCTAAAAAAGTTTGGGTCCTAAACCCTTTTGGAACCAAAGTAAAACACCCTAAATTAAACCAATCGATTACTCTGCTTTAGAAACAACTTGCGAATTTTGGAAATTGTGACGTCGAATGATGAAATTCTTTTAAGCCATTTCGAATTCTAAAGATTTAAATCAGACTATAAGATACAAAACGTTTCAACAGAGTTAATTATTTTATTAGAAATTTAGAGCTACATCCAGCTAGAAGATTGAAAGAAGAAAAATACGATAATGACACTACAGTACCTTAAATTTAACTATCTCTTTTTAACTATACAGCAAGCTTGTACGTTACTACTTAACCTATTAAGCTTGTTCAGTACTGACTGGTTGAATTATACCGCTTCACCACCGCTGGACTACCAAGTAACTTTCGGATTATTTCGAAAATGTACCTTATTAGTATCGACCTGTCAATCATTTCCAGACCCTAACCTAGGGGATTGTGATGTAAAAGGCTTCTGTACATCTTGGTTTATTATGCGATCCATATTCATCGTTTCAACTGTTTTAGTTTTTCTAAATCTGTTGGTATTCTTGTACTTGACTTTTATAAAGACGGAATGGCAATTTAAAGCTACCAAACCTATAATTGGGTTTACAAGTTTATTCGGTAAATATTTTTAAACTTGATTTTTATTAACATGTGTATTTTTTCATCTAGTTTTATCTTCTATAGCATCCACTTCTATGGTAGCTTACCTCAACTGGACTAACTTGACATTCTATATTGGAACTAAATTCGGTACTGGGTATTATCTCAACGTCGCTTCCTGGGTGCTAGGATTAACTACCACTGCCCAACTATTCTCTATCATTTACTTCTACCGGGGTGGTTATACAGAAATAGAATAGGATGCATTAGGTTTATTTGGTTTTAGGAACGTGTATTTAAAATCCATTATTTAACATTTTGTTAGTTTTATACTGCTTTTATTTTATTTGGTAAACGCTTTTTATTTCTTAAGCTAAAACAGCTTGTATTTTAACTTTTTTCATATATATAACTAGCCCTCTTATGTAAGGTTTTTTAAGGCTTATAAAATAGCTGAATAAACCCAATAAATCTTAATTAATTTGCATTTTCGTCGGATTATCTATCATCTCGAAACAGTTAGTAGCATTTTAAAAAACTGCAGATTCCTGGTATATTGTTCTAACACTATGACTTCAACGTTCTAAAATTATTTGTTAGCTTTCAATAAAAGTATGGGTTAGAATACCTATATTATCTTTGTAAAAAATAATAAATAGCATTCTATTCTACTTAAAGTTTTATATTATGTTATATTATATTCAATAAATTATTATAGTTTGAATCACTTAAGATTTTAAAATATTGAAATATTATTAGTTTAACTAAAATCTTAATAGTAAAATTTGTTTAAGCTTATAAAAATTTAAATTTTATAATTATAGTACAAGTAAAACTGCTAAAATGAAAAGTATATATTATTATCAGCTTGGAAAAAAATTAAATGTATTTAATTATTTTTACACCAAGTTACTACTTTTTGTTATAATATAATAGGATCTGTTTTATAGTATTTTTAATAATTATTTAATCTAGTATAGTTTAAACTATTTTTTATAGTGTAAAGTATAATAAAATATATAGTTTTATAATACTATAAGCTATACTATTTAGTTTATTTGACTATATTCTTTATTGATATTTATTTATCTTAACTTTTAAAACTTTATACTTTTATATAGATATACTATATATTAATTATTATTAATTATAATATATTATAGTTTAGATAGGTCTATTTAATAAAAATTAATATAATAAGCTTACTAGTTATTAGTTTATACTATATATAAACTTTCCAACTATACTTTAAAAATAATAAATATATATATATGAAATTTTTAAATAATAATTATATAACAATTTGCTATATTTGTATTAAAAATCAAGCTTATAAATAAAATAAAATATTAAATTAGTAAAATAACTAACTAATATATTATATAAACTATTAATAAACTTGCCTATTTTATAATTTTTTACTTACATTAAATTAATAAAAATATTAAAAAAACTAAATATTAAAACTTTAAAATTATTATTAAAATATAATAAAAAACTAATAATAAACTATATTAATATTAATCAAATACTTAATTAAGTATATTTATAATCTATAAATAATAGTAAAACTTTCTATTTAGTTAATAAAATTTAGCTATATATTTAATTTATACTATTATTAAAGTTTTTAAAATATTTATCTTTTAATCCTAACTTAAAAAATATACTAAAATTTTTATTTAAATTAAACTAGTTTATACTATTATATTTAATATTGTTTAAAAAATATAAAGCTATTAAAAATTATATCTAAAAAAATAAAATGTAAATTTATTATACTATTAAAATAAAATAAAATTTATATTACTAACTTATAAATATAAATATAAATAATAAACTATAATAAACTACTAAAAATTAAACATTATAATAAAAATTAATACTTATTTACTATAGCTATTTAAATAAACTTTTATATATTTAGCTAAATTAATAATATATTTAAAAGTGGATTTAAAAGATAGTTATATTAAATTTAGATAAAAATTTAAAAATGTCTTACTACTTTTTACTATTATTATAAGATTTTTTAATATAAAGTAATTTTATTTAAATTTAAAAAAAAAATTATTTTATTTTTAGTTTATATAACTAATTTTAATAATAAATTAGTATATTTAAAACTTATAAAAATATATTAAATATTTATATTTAACTATAAAATAAATTAATAAAGTTAATTTTTATTTAAAGCTAAAAAAACACTTATTATTTAAAGAAAAAATATAGTTTTTAAAAAAATTATTTAAAAATAAATACATTATTGCTTTAAATAAAGTTTATAATAAATAAAAAAATAGTTACTTTTAAAAATAGCTAATTATATATAAAAAGCTTAATAAAATTAGCTAAAAATAAATAATTTTAATTATATCTATTTACTTTTTATATATTAAAAATATATAATATTTAGTACACTTTATTAAAATATATTAAATTTTAAAAACTTTTAAAAAATAAATATTATTTTTAAAAGTATAATATATTTTAAAATTTTAAATATTATATATATTTAAATATTAATAAAAAATTGGAAAAAATATAAATATATATTAAAATTTTAATAAAAAATTAGAATGGTATTAATATATTTATATACTAATTAAAAAACTAATATTTTTATTATATAATAATAATAATAATAGAAAATTATAGCTTATTTTAGTATAATAATAAGCTAATAGCTATAAAAATTACTATAGTTATATAATTAGTAATATAGCTAAAGTTAACTAAGATATAATTTTAGTTAAATATTTAACTTTTATTATAAGTAAATATAAAAATATATATACTATATAAATATAAATATTTTTAACTTATATACTATGTAGATATTTATAATTAGTTTAAATAAACTGCAAAATTATAATACTATTTTAAATTTTAAAATAGCTAAAAAGTTAGCTTAATTTATTTTATTTTATAAGATAAGTTAAATTTAAATATACTTTTAAATATTTAAAGTTATTTTTTTCTCTTTACTATATTTAGAAAAAAAGTATATAGCTTTATTAAGTTTAGCTTAGCAAAATATAAAGTTATATTTTTACTTTTTATAGTTTTTAGATAAATAAAATTAGATAATTTTAAGTTTTGTAAAATACTAAGGCTATATTTTAATACTATAGTATATTACTAAAATAGTATAGAAAAAATAAATAG
This sequence comes from Capillidium rhysosporum, assembly GCA_037055185.1. NCBI lineage: Eukaryota > Fungi > Entomophthoromycota > Entomophthoromycetes > Entomophthorales > Capillidiaceae > Capillidium > Capillidium rhysosporum. The sequence continues at coordinate 16,099 of JAWQFY010000710.1, read as the reverse complement.
TATAAGCTAAAAGTATACTTTTTAAATATAATAACTATTAAAATAGCATTATATAAATTAATAAATATAAATATAATAAGAAAAAAAAATTATAACTAAGCTATAAAGATAAAATTTATATACTAGCTTAATTAAAATTATAAATATAACTATATAGTAAATTATAACTTATATTAATTTAATGACTTTAAAGTTAATAATTAAAACTATATTTCAATAGTATAAAAAATGCTTAATATATATATAAAATAATTTTAATACTAATTTTTTTATAATAAAGCTATAAAATATATTTATTTATTTAAATAATTTTATTTTAAATTTAAAAAAAAAAGTTATTTAAAAAACTATTAACTATTTTAATATATAACTTAGCTATATAATAGTAAAATTACTTTTTATACTGCTATAATAATTAAAAATTATATTGAAAATATTAGTATTAAGCTTATTTATTAGCTATTTATATAATAAAAAGTTATATATAGCCTAAATTTTAATTTAATTAAAAATACTTAAGTAATTTTTAAACTTTATCTAAAAGCTATCAAAAAAAGTCTACTAAAACTATATTCCATTTTTTCTATATAATATATAAAAATACTAATAATTTATAAAATTGTTTCAAGTATATCTTTTTTATATATTAGAAAAAAGTAAAATACTAATAAAGCTAACTTAAAAAAACTTATAAATAGCTATAAAAAGTATATACCTTTTAATTATATAGTTTTAATAAAGTAGTTAAAACTTAAAATCTATAATTATAAGTTATAAAATATAAAATTAAATATTAAAAAATACTTTAATATAAATATACTTTTTTTTAAAGCTATTATAATAAAATATATTAAAAGTTTTAAAATTATATATATAACTAAATAAATAATATTTATTTATTTAGTTAAAACATAATTATATTAAATATTTAAAATTTTATTAAGCTTTTTATATAAGAATTATTATTTTTAAAAGTAGCTAAGCTTTTATTTAATTTATTATATAGTTTTAAAAAAAAATAAAAATAATAAGTTATTATCAATAAATAATACTTCTTTTAACTATATAAATATTAACTTTTATAAAAGCTATATTTTAAATTTAATATTTTTAACTTTACTAATATTATAAAATATAATTAAAAAATAATAATTTACTTTATATATATAGTTTATATAAAAAGCTACTTTTTTAAAAGCATTTTTATTATATTTAACTTTTTAAAATTCTATAATTTAGTAGCTTTAAATTTTTTTATAAACTAAATTAAAGAATTTTTAATGTATAAATAATTAATATTATTATTAATATTTTTTTTAGCTTTATATTTTAACTTTTTAGTTTGATATTAATATTTTTATACTTTTAAGTATTATTTTTAATATTATAAAATTTTATTATTATTTAGATAACTTAAAAAAAATTAAAGCTATAGCTAAAGTTTTACTTTTAGAAAAAATAAGCTAAGTTTAAGTAAAGTGTCTTTTTAAAGCTTTTAATATTTTAAGTAAGCTAATTTACTTATATTAGTTTATTATAGCTTCTACTTATATAATTTTTTTTAAAATTAGCTATATATAAAATAAATATTTTTAAGTAAAAAAATAATTAATTTTTTAGCTTAAATTTTTTATAAATACTAAAATTTTTTAACTATTTTCTAATTTATTTTACTTATTACTTTATTTTTAATGTTTTTTTTACATAAATAATAAATTTATTATTATTTTAACTATATTTTATTTACTTTTAACTTTACTAACTTTTTTAATTTTTAATTACAACTTTTAGCTTACTTATTTTAACTTATATCTACTTATTATAACTTTTTAATATAGTTTAAATCTATTTAAACTTATTATATATATTTTTTAAAAGTTGTAAATTTTATTAATATATACTTTATGTTAGTTTTATCTTAATTAGCTAATATATAAAATATATTATAAATTAAGTTTACTAATTATTTATATATAATTATAGCTATATTAAATAGCTTTAATAACTTTATTTTAATTTATAGTAACTATAAAACTGCAGCTACTAATTATTACTATTTTTTACTTATTAAAAAATAAATAAGTTTTTTTACTTTTTTTTACTTTTTTTACTTATATTTTTTATATTTTTTTATTTAAAATTTTTTTAAATTTTAATTTTTTAAAGTTAAATAAATAAATTTATTAAAGTATATTATAAGTAAATTTTAAAAAAAAAACTAAATATATATATTAATAAAATAATATAAAATAAAAACTTAAAACTAGCTTTTTAAAAAAAACTATTTAATTTTATTTTTTATTTTTTTAACTTTATTTACTTTTAAACAGTATTTTTCTAACTGTATATAATATTTATTCTTTTTAATACTTAATAAAAATATTATTATACTTACTTTTTAAAAGCAAATTTTATTTATCTATTTAGAATTAAACCTTTTTTTTAAACTAAATACTACTTTTAATAAAATTTTATTTTTTAATATAATAATATTTAATTTTTATATACTACTTTTTTTTAATAACTTTTTTTTCTAAAATCCTTTTACTTTTTTTAATAGCTATATAGTTTAAATAAAAGCTATAGTTATTTTTTATTTTATTTTTATTTTTATTTTATTGCTATTATATTTAATAGTTTATATTTTTTTATAATTAATTTTTTTAATATATAAACTAAATAATTAAAAAAGTTTAAAATTTTATATATAATTTAAGTTTTAATATAGTTTACTAAAATTATATATATACTTTATTTTTATTTTTTACTACTAATTTATTAGCTTTTTTAATTTAATTAAAATTAAAATTTCTATTTTTATAAGTAAGCTAGTTATTATTTACTAACTTTCTACCTTTTTTTAAAATATTAATCTAGGTTAAGTAGTTACTTTTTTATATATTTTTTCTTACTTTTAACTTTTTTTTTAATAATTATTTTCTAATATTTAATTTTATAGCTATATTTATTTTATTATAATATTAACTATTATTAAATTTTATGCTACTTTTTCTAAAACTAAACTTTACTTTTTTTCTTTTTATAATATTATACTTTAATTTATTATTATACTTAATTTTTAATAAAGCTATTTTAAGCTAGCAAATATAAAATATATTTAACTTATATTTAATATTTTAGCTAAAGCTACTTAATTTTAAAAAAGTAGTACTTTTATTAGTAAAATTAAAACTTTTTTTAATCCTTTGCTTATATTTAATTTATTTATTTTTTATAAAGTAAATTTAAATATTTTTTAGTCATTTTATTTTTAAAATAAACTAAAGCTATTTTTAATAAAAAATAATATAAAATAAATAGCTTATTTATTATTTTTTTAATAAAGTTAAAATAATATAAGCTTTTAATAATATTTTAGTATTATTATAAATAAAATAGTAGTTATTAATATCTATTTAATAAAAATATATTTATTAACTATTAATTATTACTTATTATATTAAATTAAACTTTATTTTTTACTTTATTTTTTAAATTTTATTATTATTTACTAATTTTTTAAATATGTTATAGTTTTTTTATATTTTTAATTATATTTATTAATATTTACTTTAATTTAAGCTTTTTTTAATTTTAATTATTTAAAATCAAATAATATTTTTTATTTAGATATTTTAAAAAACTGTTTAAGTAGTTTTAAAATTATTTTTATTATATATATATTAATTTTATTTAAAAAAATTTAAAAATTATAAGCTAATTACTTTTTTAAATATAAATATTAAATTCTTTAACAACTTTTTTAATTATTTTTAATATGTTATTTTAATATATTTTTTTACTTTTAATATAATTTTATCTAAATTAAAATTATTTTTAAGAATATTTTTCAGTATTTAAATATATTAAAAATATAAATCTTTTAAAATTTAAATAATATAGTAATTTTAATTAGAAAAAAGTATATAATAAAGTAAATAATAGCTATATTTTTAAAATTTTAACTAAATATAGCTTTTTACTTTTTTATTAATTATATTAAGTTTTTACTTTATAATTTTTAAACTTTTATTATTATTTAATTGTTTATTATATATTTTTAGTATTAAATTTAAAATATAATATATTTATAACTTTTATAACTTTTATAACTTTGCTTTAAGCTTAGCTTTTTAGTTTTTATTTATATAGTTATTAAAGCTAAATAACTTATTATTATTATTTTAAATAGTAGCTTTTATTAGTAATATATATTACTTTTAGTAGTTTATAAAATATTGCTACTAATATTATAACTTATTTTATTTAAAAGTAAAAAAAGAATGCTAAAATTAATATATTAAATCTATTTCTATATATTTTAGCTTTTTTACTTTTTAATATAGCTTTTTAATTATTTTTTAAAACTAACTTACTTGCTATCTTAGAATTTTTCTTTTTCTTTTTCTTTTTAACATTTACTTATTAAAAATAATAATTTTCTATATAATTTACTTTTTTTTTAATTTTCTAAAGCTTAAAAAATATTTTTTTTAAAAGCAAATACTTATAGCTAATTATTTTACTTTTTTATATCTATTTTGTATTTAAGCTTACTTTGTTAAATAAAATAAGTTTAAAAAAAATTAAATATAAAGAAAAATATTATAATAACTAAGCTTTTTAATATTATCTTATTCTATCTATTTATAGATTTTTTTAATTAAATATTGAGGCTATAAACTAAGCTTTAATATTTAAATAAGTTTTAACTTTAACTTATTTATTTATTTTTATATTTTAAAAATAATTATTTAAGTTTATATTAGCTTTATATTTACTAAATTACTGTTAGTATCTTTTTACTTTTAATTATAACTTTTACTAACTATTAAGTTAGTAAAGTTCTAAATTATTTATCTTAAATATATAAAATATATAGTATAAAATATATAGTATAAAATTTAAATAAAAAATAAAAATAACTAAAAATACTGCCTTTAATTTTATATATTTTTTATTTACTTTACTTTATACTAATATAAATAGATATTTCTATCTTCTATTAGTAAAAAAATTAACACTATAAATTTTTTACTTTTTTTAGCTCTAATTAGACAAGCTTAAAACTTATAATTAATATATATGCTTTTTTAGATTACAATAATAATAAAATCTAAACTTGAGCTTATTAGCTTATAAAAACTGAAAAATAATAATATAAGTTGATATTAGTTTAATAATAAATTAAATAAATTTAAAAATATACACTTTTACTTTTTTAAAGCTATATTAACTTATACTCTTTATATATAAATAATAAGTAGTGTAAATTAATAATAATTAGAATAAATATACTTAATAAATTTATTTTATTTAGATAAGATTATTCAATTATAATTTTTAGGATATTATTACAATATTTAAAATAAAGTAACATATTAAATATTCCAATAAGGTATTAGAAATATTAAAAAGGTTTAATTATACTTTTATATTGTAATTTTGACTTGTAGTACTAATTTTATAATAATAATAAAGTTAAAACAGTAATTTATTATAAACATTGTTTTTTTAAGATAGTTTAAGTTATATATAGTATAAAAAATAAAGAAAATTATATTATTTGTAGTAAAGTCACTTTATAAAGTTATTATAAACGTCCTAATATTAGTAAATAGTAAGGTTATATACAACGATTATAAATACTATAGATGTACCAATACATCAGTATATGTCATTAGTCTTTAGTGGGATTCTGAAAGAATGTAACATATACTAAAAGCAAAAATATAAACAACTACCTGATGCTGATTTTTGATAAAGAACTGGTGTACGTTTGTCTTAAGTATTAATTTTATCTTTTCAACTTTCTATTCCATCGATAACATTTTCTAAGTCAACTACGTTCTATAATTACGTTTTGAAGCAATTAATATGCTTAATTAGTCATTATGACTTATATTTTAGTAAATACATTTTTTTAGATAAATATTTATATGTTTTCTCTTAAATCCAATGTCTTTTTAGCTTCTATACGTTCCATTTTCCTTAACTGTATTAATATACTATGCCTTTATAATGAAAACTGATAATTTTAGAGCATTTAATCTTATCAATTTTACTATTAGTTGTAATGGCTATGATGCAAATTATGCATTTGAATTATATTAAAAATGATTTGTTTTTCGGCTCTTTTTTATCTAGAAAATAAGGATAAATTGGTTGGTAAGCAACTAAATTGTTTGGAAAGGGCAACAATATCCGATTATAGGTATAATGCACTGTAATTAGTTTTTAATTATACAATATTAATTACAGGAAATGGATTTAATACTTAAGCATTGGATATTAAAAGTCTAAGAGCTATACAGTTTATTGAAAGTAGATGATCTACAAATAACTAAACATTCTCTATAGATTTACAATTATTTACAATGTCAACCAACTAATTTAGAAAATGATTATATTTATATTTATGTTTACACTTATTACGTTTAGGATTAGAATCTATAACTACAATTGAATTATTAATTTTAAAATAGACTTTGTATGCTACATCTGCCTGTATTGATAAGTTGACAGTTACGCGATAACTTTGAGATATCTTTACAGAAGTTTGATTTATAATCAAACTTTTACGTTAAACTACAGTAGTTCTATATAAATAACTTGGATAAAAATCTTGAAAACAAATACCGATTATATTAAGCAAAAAATAAAAGTATCAATATATATAGCATAAATTGAACCGACACATATTAAAAATTAATGATCATAAACATAGTTGTAATTTATAAAACTTTACTACTATCATTTTCGTTAGCAAAATAGAGGTTTTTTATTTATGATGGTGCTTGTGGATAGCCTAATAATATGGATAGCACGCGAATCAGCAGGGATATTGAGGTGCGTTTTGGCTTTTATTAACCCTTACTGGAGGACCACAACCTATTAACTGTGGACTTGGTGCCGGCGAGGCTAATAAACCGGAAACTAAAAGAATAACAACTGCGATGGGGATGTATTTCATTTTTGTTGCTCGAACTGTTAATTTTATCTAGTTGAAGTTGCTGCTTTTATTTATTAATAATTAAAGCTGAAAGGACTTCAAATTGATCACCATGTTGCAATTAAAATAGTTGTGAGTAGGATCAAAGAAATGTGAATTATAGCTTTAATTCATTCAATTGATTGATACCAAATTAAAGAAATTAATAATCGCCTTTTTAAGTTATTGATTCACTTAGCAAATTGTTTTATGTTTTAGTGAGTTTATTCAATTCTAATTACAAATCATCAAAAATAAGTTGTTTTATGGATTTAAATATTTCTTTCCATTTGTATATTAGGTAAGCTGAAACTAGTTTTATACTTTACGTCATTAATTTTTTTAATTTATTTTATTAGTTAAGGTTTTATATCTACTTATCCTAATAAATGCAAATTTTTAAATATATATATAACTGGTAAAGATATTTAAACTAGTAATTATATGTTTTAGTTTAATAAAAACAGTACTATACTTATACTTTTATTTATTTTAAACTATAAGAAAAATATTTAAGCTTTCTTTTCTAATTAAATATTTAAAAAATATATAGTAGAGTTTAAGCTTATATATTTTCTAAATTTATAGAAACATCTTAATATATAAATTATTTATTTAGTACTAGTAAGAAGTTATCTATAATACTTTGTATATGTTGTATAAAAGGCTATCACATTTTAATAAAAAGTTCATTTTTTTAATATAGCTTATATTAGAAAAAGAAAAGATGTAAAATACAAATTAGTAAATAAAAATATTAAACTTTTAGCTATTTAAGCTTACTAATATAATAAACTATTTTTGCAATTAAATAAAAAAGAAAAAAATATTATAATAATTTAAATAATAATAAATAATATAAATTTAAAATTTAAGTAATATAAATTTTTTTTAAACTTAAAACTTATAGTTTTTAGAAGATAAATATTAAAAAAAAATAAATAATAAATAATATAAAAATAATAAATATAACTTTACTAATTTTAAATAATAAATTATAATATAGATTAAATTTTTATAATTAAGTAATAATTTTAGTTTTATTATAATTTTTACTTTTAATAATTATACTTTATAATTATACAAAGTTAATAAAATTATTATAATAAAAGTTATATATATATAACTACTATTTATTTGCATTTTATAAAATAAGATAAAATAAATAAATTTTAAAAAACTTATTAAAATAACTTTTATTTATATTTTAAACTATAAATTTCAATTATTTTACTATTACTTATAGTTTTAAGCTATAAATTTTTATAACTTTTTAAAAGTTTTTTTAAATATAATTAATTAGTATTTTTTATAAAACTATATTTTATAAATTATTTGATATTTTTTTATACTATATAAAAAAGATAAAATATAACTTTTATAAATTTATTTAAGCATTTTTAATTAAATTATTTTAGTAAACTTATATTTTAATAATTAAATTATAAAGATATTAATTTTAAAATTAGGTTTTAAAATTTTAAAATATAGTTTTAAAAGCTAACTTTAAAACTTTTTTATTAATATAAATTATAATATATTATATATTTAATATTTATAGCTTATAGTAGTAAGTATATATAATTTTAATTAAACTAATATACATCATTTTTATATTTACATTTTTACTATAAAAATATTATACTTATTAAACTTGCATTAATATAAATAATATTATTATATAGCTTTAAATAATATAATTTTAGCTTTATTGTAAAAAAATAAAAGTATAGCTTTAAACTTTATAATATTAAATACTATAATATTATTTTAAAGTAACCTTATTTATTTTAAGTATATTTAAATTAAATTAACTTTATTTTATTTTATAATATAAAGTAAATTTTAGCTTTTTTAAGATTTAAAATAATATATTAAAATATTACTTTAAAATAATATATTTTTATAATTTATTTAAGTAAATATAAACTTGTTTATATATATTTATACTTACTAATTTTTTAGAAATAATTTAAATAAAAGAAATGTTACTATTTAATATTTAATATTTAATATATTTTTAAATATAATTTTTATAATTTTTAGCTTAATATTTATTATAATATTTATATAATAAATATGATATTTTTTAATATATAATTATATTATTATTATATTAATATTTTATTAAAATAAAATAAAATGTAGCTAAAAAAATATATAAATAATAAGTATTTATAAATTATAAACTTTAAGTTTTTATACTTTAATTTTTAATATTTTATAAATAATATATTGAAAAATTTTATTAATATTTAAACTTTCAAAAATAGTTAATTATTATATAATAAAAATATATTTTAATTAATAATATTTACCTTTAAAATTTTTATTTTTTAATAAATTTAAGTAAAATATATTAAATATTATTAGCTTTTTAATATATAAAAATAAATAAAATTTTTATTTATTTATATTTTTAGCTAATAACTTATTTAAAAATAATAAAATTTTAAACTAAATAATACTAATAATATATATATAATAATTTAGCAGCAATATATAAAACTTAATAAATTATATAAAAGTAATATATAAATAAACTAATATATATATTATTTTAAATATATAATATAATAGTTTAATATTTAAAAATTATAAAAATAGCTATAATTAACTATAGTTATAATAAAATTAAAATAAAAATAAAAATTGTTTTAAAAGTAATATTTATTATTAACTAAATATTTATATATAAAAAAAGTTATTTAAAATTTTAAAGCTTTTTTATATAGTTTTTTATAAATATTATAAATTTTTTAAGTTAACTAAACTTTATTAACTTATTTAAATTATAATTTATAAGGTATATTATAGCTAATTTTATTATTATTATAATATTTTTCTTTAAATAATTATATTTAGTTAAGCTATATAAAATAAAAGATAAAAATAAACTTATTAATATTATTTTACCTTTTTAGTATTAGTATTTAAATTACTAAAAGACTAAAAGATAATAAATATATATTAAAAACTTTTTAAACTAATTAGCTAAATTTAAATTTAATTTAATTTTTCTATAATTGTATTAAGGTAATTTAATAAAGAGTTTTGAAAATAGGATATTTTTAAGCTTTAAGAAATTAAATAAAAAAAATTTAATACAATTTAATTAGTAAGTTATAATTGATATATTTTAGTTAATCTAATTAAAATATAGTTTATATATATATATATTACTTTAAATGACAACTTAAATTTTAAATTAGATTCTATATAATTAGTTTATTTACAAATTAATTTATTAACTTAAGGTAAAAAGTTAGTTTTTACATAATCCTTAGAAATTTTATTAAATATTTAAGACACTTTTTTAAGTTTCAATTCTCTTTTTTATTTATTTATTTTTATTAAAAACTAGTATCTTTCAATTATATTGAGAATACATATACTTATTCTTCATTAAAAGAATAATGTAAATAAAATATTTTAATACTAAAAAATTAGATTTGTATTTTTATACACCTAATGAAATTTAGCTAAAATTAAGGTATAGATATACAAGCTTAAATTTTATATAGTTTTGATAATTTATAAGATAGGATATATAGTAGCAAAGTTTAGTTAATTATTCCGAAATTTTAAAATAAACTTAGTAAAAGTTGTTGAACAAATACCACCATCTATTATTATCTTGCTCAGAAAAATTTAGTGTGAGATTGCTACATCAATAAACTACTATAGTTAGCATTTGTAATATACTAGTTTAATTATAAACTGTACCAAATGTTTTCGAGCAAAAGTTAGTATACAAACAGAATTCTAAATTTATAAGTACTTAAGAAACGCAAAACTTTTAATAAAATTTATTTAAAAGGTGGTAGACAACATAGAATTAATTTTAAGGAGATAAAAGGTAAAAATAAGCTGATAATTAATCTAAGAACTTATTCAAACTTGATACCTTGAGCTAAAGGAAGTTGACCCGAATAGTTGATAGTAGTAGTCATTCTTCGCATATATTGTTTCCAAGCGTCCGATCCGGATTCACGGCCACCACCGGTCTCCTTTTCACCACCGAAAGCACCTCCAATTTCGGCACCATTAGTGGGTACGTTAACGTTGACGAGACCACAGTCGGAACCAGCAGCACCAGTCCATTTGAATATGTTGGCCGGGTTCTGAGAGAAGAGACTTGAACTTAACCCTTGTTTGACCGAATTGTTTAGTTCGATGGCTTCTTCGATAGTTTTGAACTTGAAGGTATGTAGGATAGGTGCGAAAATTTCATCAGCAACGACTTCAGCAGAGTGAGGTAACTGGGTGATGGTAGGCTGTACGAAATTACCTTTACGGTCGGATAGGACCTGACCACCCAGTAAAATTTTACCACCTTGAGCTTTGACAGATTCTATACCTTTTACGAAGTTATCTACAGCCAGTTTGGAATGTAAAGGTCCACAGAGGTTACCATCAATTAGAGGGTCACCGATCTTTATCTGCTGGTAAGCAACAATTAACTTTTCGATAAAAGAGTCATATATAGATTCCTGTAAAAAGAGACGACGGGTCGTAGTACACCTTTGACCGCAAGTACCTACGGCAGCGAAGAGTACTGAACGTAAAGCTAGTTCGATGTCGGCGTCTTCCATAACAACTATGGCGTTGTTTCCACCAAGTTCCAAAATCAACTTACCGAACCGATTCTGTACTACTTGAGCGACCTGGCGACCTACGTTAGTTGAACCGGTGAACGAAACCAACTTGACACGGTTATCTTCGGTCATCGCTTTACCTACATCCACATCACCAGTACATAAAGCAGCTAAACCACCGGGTAAAGAGTTAGCTTCCAAAACTTTAGCTATGATCTTGGTCACTGCTACCGATGTTAAATTGGTGGTAGGGGCTCCCTTCCATACTACTGAGTTACCACAGATCATAGCGAGTGCGGCGTTCCATCCGTATACGGCGACAGGGAAATTGAAAGCAGAGATTACACCAACTACACCTAAAGGTTGCCATTGTTCCATCATGAAATGACCAGGTCCTAGTAGTTTTCAAGTAAGACATTATTGTTTGTAAAAGTTAAATTGTTTACTTTCTGATGGAACTACTTGCCCGTTTATCATTCGACTTAATCCTACTGCGTAATCGGCAATATCGATATACTCCTGTACTTCACCGATGCCCTCAGCTAAGATTTTACCCATCTCTAAACTTACTAACATGCCCAATGGCTCTAGCTTTTCATGTAGTGCGGTACGGATTTGACGTAAAATTTCACCACGCTTAGGGGCGGGTACCTATTCAATTCAAGCAATAAAGATTAGCATTATGAATTATAATAGTAGTATTTACCTCACGCCACTGTAAATAAGCTTCATGTGCTTTACTGATAGCTTTATCTAAATCTTCAACTGAGCCCTACAAGTGTAAATTAGTAAAGGGAAGGTTACTAAATAATGAGTTAGACTTACAGTTTTAACTTTTCCTAAAGATTCACCAGTAGCCGGGTTGAAACTTTCAACTAGTTTGCCGTTACCTGCCCATTCACCGTGGTAAACACCCAAGTTCTCTTCTTTGAGATCTAACAATTCGAAGATCTGTTTCTTATCAATAACTTTATTTTCTTGATGGCCCATCATCTTGTCGTCCAACTTTAACTTTAAAATTAATATGTCAAGTTTAGCTAAGTAGATTCTTATATACACTAGCAACTTCTCATCTCGCTTCTTTTTGAACGTAGTAATTTATCGGATTCGTCACCAGATTCAAATACTTCAGTCTTATGATACTTCCCTTATTTTTTGATTTCATCTATCTCGTAAATTTAAGCCTATAGGATTCAGTCATACTTCAAATATTTCAATATATAACCACGCTCAGTTTATTCATAGTTTCTAAATTCCACCATCCATCAAAATTTACAAAAGTTACTAAGATATCCGAACTAATAAGAAATCCCATTGGCCAGCTCGATTTTAAATTAATTTTTGACAGATTGGATTGGTGACGTATAAAATAGTTAGAAACAAATTTTCAAAAATAAAGCCACGCCTGAATTAAAAAGTATATCTAGTATAAAACTTTACCAATGAGATAGGAACTTGTGAGAAAATAGACTCTACCAGCTTCGGTACTTAAACCTGTTTTTCTAATTCCAGTTTAATCTCATCTCTTATATAATACTATCAAATGAATGTGTAATGAAAATATATTTTGAAATACATTTTCTTGGAAACGATGAGCTTCAACTTTATATCTTAGCTGTTTTCCACAATAGAAGTTTTTTAAGCCAAACCATTATGTAGTTTATCTTACATCTCTTTCAACACACTCAGAGTTTTTCATAGCTTTATTTTGATATCACTTGTAAGGCTTTTATTTTTTTTACTATTATAATCTAAAATAATTTGACATATTCAACTATATTATTATAACATTTTATGTTTATTTTAAAAATATTTTAAAAGTATAGATATTAGAAATACTATAAATTTTATTTTTTTATTAAATTTTATAAATCAATATTCAGTTTAATATACATAAAATACATATACAATTAGCTATATTTTATAAGAAAATAAATTATAATTAAATATATATATATTATATTTTTAATTTAAGCTTAATTTATTATTATATTTAATTAATATTTTTTTAATTTTAATAATTTAATAAAGCTATTTTAATATATAATTAATAGTTATAAATTACTATTTTAATATTTGATTTAATTTAGGCTTATTGATTTTTTTATTTTAAAAATAAATTTTAACTACTTTGCTTTTTATTTTTTATATATTTTTTGAAATTAATATTGCTTATATTAATATAGTAAAAGATTTTATTATATAAAATTTTAAAAAATAGTTTATAAAGTGCTATATTAGTTTTAAAAAAATATTTTTTAAAGTATTTATCTTATTTTTATTTTATTAACTTTATTTTTTGCTATTATTATCTTATTTATTTTATAAGTCTAATTATAACTTTAAATAATTTATTAAAAAATATAAACTTAATCAATTTTTTTATTAATTTAATTTTTTTAAAGACTAATAAATAGTAATATTTTTAGTAATAAATATACTAAATATAAAAACAGCTATTTTAATAGTTTAAACCTTTAAAAAATAACTATTTTTACTTTTTTAGTTATTATTTTACTTTTTTTTAATATTTTTTTTACTAATTTTAATAATGCTATTTTGTATATATATATATTTCTTTTTATTTTAATTAAAAACTTTAATAGTAGATTTAGCTATTTTACTTACTAAATACTATTTTTTAAAATTTTTTTTATTACTAAACTATTTAAAAACATTTAATAACTTAATATTTTATTTTTAATAAAATTATTAAATAAATTTATTTTTTCAAATCAAGTAGATTTTTTTTTACTTTTTAAATTATAAATTAAGGTTGCTTTAACTAATTAATTTAAAAAAACTTTATTTAATTTTTATCTAATTTTTATTTTAATAATAAGCTATAATAAATATTTTTATTAAATATTTTCATTTTTAAAGTAACTAAACTTAATTTTATTTTTATATAAAATTTTTTATTTATTTATTTTATAGTTAATAATACTTTAAGCTTTTTTTATTTTTTTAAATTTTATTTAGTCTATTTAATATTTAGCAAATTTAAATTAATATATTTATTTTTAATTTAGTATAATTAGATTTAAAAATTCTAAACTAGTACATTTATTTTAATTATATATTAATTAAGTTTAGTTTTTATACTTATTATAATAATTTAATATTTTATTAAAAATTATAATTTTTTTATAAAGTATTATTTTTAAAACTATATTATTTAATTTAAAAATATTTTTGGTTTTTTTTGATAATTTATTAGTTATATAATTAATTTATAAAATGTTAATATAAAGTTTTTAAAATATCATTATTTTATTATTAATAAAAAAAAATTTATATTATATTTAAAATTTTAAATTAAGCTATTAATTATTTTAAAACTACTATAATAAAATATTAAAATTTAAAATATATTAAATTTTAGCTTTAATTTATTAAGCTATTTATTATACTTAAGTTTATATTTAAGTAAATAATAGTATTTTATTTATTATTTAAATTTATAATAAATAATTTTTTTAATTTAAATATTATAAATTTTAGTAAACTTTTTTAAAAATAAAAAATGCTAAAACTAAAATTAAAAATTATTTTTAATTAACTATTTTTTAAATATTTTTAATTTAGCTTTTTAAATTAACTATTTACTTTAATATTAGTTTTAATAATAATAATATTTATAAACTTTAGTAATTTAAAATAGCTATTTATTATTATTTTTTAATGTAGAAAATTATAATTACTTAAATTATTTTATTTTATTTTATACTATTTTAAATTATTAAACTATTTTTTTAATATTTTGATTTTTAATGAGTAATTACTTTTATGATTTTTATTTTAATAATAAAATTATAAAAAATTACTACTTTTTTATAAAACACTATTTTAAAAATTATACTAATTTATTCTAAAATACTTATTAGATTTTCTTATTAATAACTTATTAAATAATTATAAAAAATTGTTATTTTTTTACTAAGTACTATTTTATTAAAAAAATATTTCTATATATTTTTTACTTACTTTATAAATTACTTATAAAAATATTACTTTACTATAAAATATTAATTTAAAAAAATATAAAACTTGATATAAAATTTTAAATATTATAAATACTATTTAAAAAAAATTTAAATATTAAAAAAAAAAATTAATTAATTAACTTTAATAATTTTTATCTAAATTAGTTAGATTTTTATAAATTAAATTGCTATATAAGCTAAAGTATAATAAAATTAAATTAGTTAATAAAAAATAATAAATCAAATAATATAAAACTATAAAAATATTATATAATTTAAAGTTATATTTTATTTTATTTAAATATATTTTTAAATTTTATTATTATTTTATTGATAGTTTAAAATAATAAAAATAAAAAATATAAAGATTTTAATAAAGTTAATAACTATATTTTAGTTTTATATAACAATAATATTTTTAATATACTTTTAATAATAATAAATTCTATCTTTTTAGTAATATTTAAAATTTTTAATCATTTTAATTTTACCTAATAATTAATAAAAATTTAATTTTAATAATA
>JAWQFY010000709.1:0-22421 GCA_037055185.1 Capillidium rhysosporum | reverse complement strand
TATATTTACTAATATAATATATTTAAATGTATAAATAGCTAGCTTTACTTATTTTTATAAATTTTGAAATTAACTTTTATTTTAGCTATTAGTAAAAAGTTTTTAAAGTAAAAATTAAATTATATTATATAAAATTTATTAATAAAATATATAACTGAATAAATAATAATATTTGTATACCAATATAAAATAAATAACAATTTAAATATAATTGTTTAATTAAATAAGTAATTTATTAATATATAATATTTATTTTATTTTTTAAAGGATTTTAATTTTAATTTATTTAAGCTTATTTTTAATAATTTTAAAATTATTGCTTTTAAAAACTAATTTTTAAAAATATTAATAAAATTTTATTTTTTAATAAAAATTAATAGTATATTATTATTATAATACTATAATATATAGCTTTTAATATTAATTTTAAAATAATATTTATTTTAGCTATAAGTTAATTTTTTTAAATTTATTTATAGTTAAAAGTTTAGTAATCTTACTTTAATATTTTAATTTTTATTAAATTTTTTAGTATATTTATAATAATAATAAAATATCAGTAACTATATATATATATTTTACTTAATTTTTTGAAAAAAATAGTTTTTAATTAAATAATTAAAAAGATAATGTATTTTAAAGCTAATATATTACTTAAAAATTTTTAATTTAATTTATAAAGTTTTAGTTTTAAATTTTTTATTTAAATTTTTTTTATACTAAACTTTAATTTTTTTATTTTAATTTTAAATAATAAAAAGTTATAATACTATATTTTATTTTAGCTTTTTTACCTAATAAAATTTTATTTATTTATTTTTTACATATATATATAATAATAATAATAATAATATTTATCAAAAGTTTTATAATATTTACTTTTTTTTAAACTTTATTTTTATAAAAATTTTAGCTAATTATAATATATTTTTCAATATAATATATAAATTTTTTTATTAACTTGCCTATTATAATATAGTATAAATTTTGACTTTATTTTTAATTTTTAATAAAGTTTATATATTATACTAATATATAAATTAGAATTTTATTAAAAAATATTTTAAAAATTTATAACTATTAAAAATTATTACCTAATAATATTAAAAAAAAAATTAAAGCTTAAAGTTTAAAATTTTTATATATTTTAAAAATATATAATATTTTTTTACTATTTATATATTATTAGTATTAAAGTTATATAATATTATTATAGTATTATAATTAGAATAAGCTTTTATATATTAAATATTTAAAAATATAGTAATTTAATACTAAAGTTAGATAAAATTCTATTATATTAAGTAATATATAAAATTATTAATAATAGATTTAAAATTTAATATATATAAATATATTACTAAAGTTTATAGAAATAATTTAGCTTTATAAATTAGTATATTTAAATAAACTATAAAAATAAAATTTATATTTTGATAATAAAAGTAATATTAAAGATAAAAATTAAATTTTTTAATTAAATTAAACTAAAATTTATTAAAACTATAAATATTTATATAAAACAAGCTTTAATTTTTATTAAAATATAAAATAAAATATAAAAATATTTAGTTAGCTAATTTAAAATAAGTTTAAAAATATATTAAATTATTAAATATTTTATAGAGTTATAATTATAAATTACTTTTATATAATTAAAAAAAATTATATTAAATTATTTTTAAAATAGAACAATATTTTTAATATTAAATAGTTTATTTAATATAATACTTAAATAATTTTATATAAAATTAAAGCTATTTTTAAACTAATCAAGTATAAAAAAATGCAATTAGATAATAATTATTTTTAATTTTAGCTTAAATTTATAAGATAAGTTTAGTTTAAAAATAGATAAATATATTTATTTATTTTAACAAACATAAAAAGTAATACTAAATTATAATACTTGTATAATTTAAAAAATATTTAAAAATTTAAATATATATAATAAAATATATTAATATATATATATGTATATTTACTTAAATTAAAAATATATTTAAACTTATTATTTATAATACTTTATAATATTAGCTAGTTTTACTTTTAATATCCAAATTTAGCTAATATTATACATCTATTATAATGTTTTTAATTATCTTTTAGAATAATAGTTTTTGCTAATTAATATTAAAATTTTATTTAATTTAAATACACTTATCTTATTAAAACTTTATATTAACTTTTAAAGTACTTAATAAATATTTTGTTTATTTACTTATTATATTATAAAAGCATAATTTAAAAAAATATTTACAACACTTTAAAGGTATTGTTAAAATTTTCTATTTTGAAAAAACTTGGTTTAGTTAAATCCAATTTTTATAATTTACTAGATAATTTAATTTAAACAGTTTTGATATTTCATATAACTTCTTAAAATTTTAAAAAAGTAAAACTTAATTCTATTTTAGACTGGCCTGCTTTTATAAAGGTAACTATAACTAATTCAGTTATTAAATTTAATATGCTAAGTTAAACAGATATATTTATTTAATTCTATACTATATTAAGTTATTGAGAAAAAAACTAATTATAAGTTAGACAAATATAAATATTATAAATAAAGTTAGGCTAATATAATTTAAGTTTATTATAAAGTTGAAACATTATAATTTTTAAAAAAATTTAGAAATATTTTTAATAAAAATAAAATTTCCTATTATTCTAACAAGGTAATTATTAAAGGTATATAATATGATTTAAGGTTTGTAGAAAGCTAATTGTTATGCATTGTATTAATATAGATAGTATATAACTGAGTTAAAAATAAGCTAATTGTAAATGTTAGAAATTAATTCTATACAGATATAGTTGCCACAAATAGTATAATTTATATTATTACCTTGCTTTTAGGTTAAACATAGAAAAATTAAATATATCTTATTGGATTCAGTTTATATATTGGTTAATATTAATTTATAAATAGTTTACAACTTCAATAATTCTTTATTTATATCTTCTCTTGTAAATGTTTAATAAATAAATTTAAGTTTTAAAATTAATTTTATTTGTTTAGAGTTTAAGTTAAGATGTACAATATTATGTACTGGGCAAAGACAAGTGCTAGATACTCATATAAATAATGTTACTTTTAAATTAAAATATAATAACTTTTGTTTAAATAGCATTTTGTTTCTTTATAAATTAAATTTCTAGTATCTAAAATAAATTGTATGAAAGTGTAACAAAATATTGTTTAAAATAACCATTTGAGGCAGGTAATTTAATTTTGATAATCTACTTGTGTCTTACAAGTTTTATGGTAAGCTTGATTTCGATCATCAAAGGTACTAAGACAACAAATATTACAAGGTATTCCATTAACAATATCAACAAGGGTAGGTAAATTCGACTAAAAATATGTATAAATGGCTACATTGTATATTGCTAAACGAAGAACTGTAGTTGAATTGGCCCAATTAGATTAAAAACTACACTAATTCCTAGATAAATCATCTGAAATAAGATGAGATAAAGTTGCAATGGCTAATCTAATATGATCAATAACTGCCGTTATAGTAGCTATATCTGTAGAAATGTACATTATTACTTAAAATAAAACATATATATAATACCTTCCAACATAGTTCTTAAAAGATGGATTCATTCAAAAATTTGCGATCCGAAGCTGTTAGTGTTTATTCAAGCTTGGATAAAATTGGTACAATTTTCTCTATTAAATTGAGAGCAATAAGGATTATTTAAGGCCATAAAACTTCTACTGTATCATAATGGCTATGCATCCAAATAGACTATTAAAGCTATTAAATTTATAAAATACCCTCCAGTGCGTAGTGGGTTTTTTACAATGAGTTCAGTTACTTTCGGAGTGGAAATAGCGTGAGAGAGGGACAGATACTGTTAATCGAGTTATACTATTATTTAATATTATTTAATAAAGAGATCAATTATTAAATCTTTAAATACCTT
Source organism: Capillidium rhysosporum (assembly GCA_037055185.1). NCBI lineage: Eukaryota > Fungi > Entomophthoromycota > Entomophthoromycetes > Entomophthorales > Capillidiaceae > Capillidium > Capillidium rhysosporum. Next base: position 18,485 of record JAWQFY010000709.1, on the reverse strand, counting down.
TTAATGGTTATTCCTTTTGTAAAATGCAATCAGTGACATCTTTTTATAATTAGATTAATAGTTTATTTTACGATATTGTACTAAATAAATTTATAAAGAGATAGTTATTTTTCTTAGTTACATTAATATGCTTCGGATGTATAACTTTTAAGAAAATGCACCATATTGATTTTAGGCTCATTTTTGTTTTTGGTGAAAAAAATACAATTATAAAAACCTTAAAAAAACCGGTATCCATATCAAACAGTGTTGTTACATTATTTCGAATCAGCTGTGGTGGATCTGAGAAATCTGTATTAATAACTTAGTAAATCTCTATATAATAATTAAATTAGTAAGAAAATGTAAGGTTTTTAAAAGATTATCAAATAACTATGCTACTACTTGAAGCAGGTTTCTTTCTAAATGAATAAATTTTAATTAAACTTATTAATGTAAAAACATACCAGGAAGAGGTGTCCAATTTACTCTGGGTGGTTTAGAATCTAGTTTTTAGTATTTCTTGCTGATGTGCTTATTGTATGCTTTATTGGTTCAAATGGTTCGTCATTATCATCAAACAAACTTTTTTACTATCTTCTCAACTTTTACTTAGAAATATTTAAGTTAAACATTTCGAAATAATTCGTTTTGATTGCTGAAATTAGGTATATATAGAAGAAAAAATAAAAAACTTGAAATTAAATTCAGACATATTTAGTTATTTCATACTTTTATTGTTTAGTGACGTTATGCTAGATATTTTGTTAAAAATAAAAGTAAATCAGAACTAATAAATTTATTATTAATTTTAAAATAGAAGATTTAGTTATTTTGATAGTTGATATGTATTTTGGAAATAGTAAAATTAGTTCTACCTTTCTACAAAATTATAAGTGTAAATTAACTTGCAGTAAAAAAAAGAACATTTAAATTTATACTATTTTATCCAAATCAACACATGGTCAAATAGTATGTTCAAAATGGCTTAACAATAACGATATAAGTGAAGATGAATATATTATATTACTCCGGATATGTACGAGTACTGCTATTCTATTGATTAATTGGTTTATAGATGAAATGGGAAAGTATTTGTAAAATTAGAAAGGTTCCATATTTAAAAGGATTATTGGTATTTTTTGATAAACTTTTAACATTAAATTCGATTTAAGTTTATAAGCTAGTATACAAAGGATAACACTTATAGCAAATGTTATTATTAAGCATATATACTAATTATAAGCATATCATAAAATGGTATACTAATATTTAAAATGATGAACATTTAAAGAGATGCTGCTTATTGAATTGTAACTTTATGAATTAAAATAGTCTGGTGGCACGGAACTAGTGCAAAAACTAAAAATAGAAAATACAATAAAATTTGGAACCAACACCCACTAAAATCATGAGGAAAAAATTAATTTATGCTAAATTTTGGTTTCCCCAAGACTAAGAAGGAAATTCGAAATGAAATAAATCAAAATTGGAACTTGAACTCGACCATATTTTCAAACTAAAAGCCAGCAACTTTTGTAGCTTCTTTACCAGCTTGTTTATACATACAACAGTTTTGTAAATAAAAGTTAATACGAAATAATTAAATAAAGGTAATAAGTCGTACTTGTTTTTAGTAAAAATCGATACCGTAAAATATAAATTATCTATAGTACTAATAAATTTAAAGTTAGAAACTAGGATGTCAGAAGTTTCCAAGAATGAAGATAAGATTCAAATACCTTTAAACAAACCGACAAGTCCTAATAGTAATAACTAAATATAAATATCTCATCTAATACTTTAATATATTAAAGATTCGGTAGATATTGGTTCAAGCAAAGATAAGCTTTCTCATGTTAAAATGCTTACCAAGGCTTTTGAAAACAAACCAGATCAGACATATAAATTTAAATTGAATGAGGATAAATTGCCCAAAATTAAATACGATCTTGAAATAGATACTAAGGAAAAAATTGTAAAGGAAATTCCGGGATCTTTGAAAGTAATGCTTATCGCTGTTGCTTTTCAATTAGATTTTTTTTAAAAATGTTAAGATTCAACTATACTAACCATCAATACAATTTTTTAGGAAAATGAACACTTAACATTAGCTGAAGCTACTAGCGATACTGGTACAGTATCTTCTGACTCAGTTCCTGATTCACCAGGTATCAATGTATCGTAGACTTTTAATAACTTTTAAAGTAGAATTTGGAAGTACTGAGCGAGCATTTTCGCCAAAAGACGATTTAGAAAGTATCAGCGAAAGTAGTTTCAAAGAAAATTTCTCTTTGAAATCTGATACATCCTCAGTCGAATTTACCAAGCCTATCTTACAATCATTTGATAGTAAAAGTAAAATAAATGTATTTACAAAAAGCTAATAACTTAAATTCATTCCTTATAGATTATAGTAATACCAACCCCAAACAATATCCATCTAAAAATGAACCTCTTAAAAATTCGATATCGAATAACAATAATTCAGGTATAGTAACTCCGAATAACAACACCATTACCGTCAATGATGAAGTTACCAAAATTATACCTGATATAGATTCCAATAAAAAGATTTACAGCGAAGGAGCTCTATATGTAACTAGCAATGATTTATCATCTCAACTTGAAAGTACCCTCGACTTGAAATCTAACACTGAAATTTTGGATGATGGTATCTCCATAAGTGATGCACCTGAAGCCTTTAATCCTAAAAATTTAATTGATGAAGAAGAGATCAGCTTACAAGAAAATTTTTCAGTAGACTTAGCAGAAAAAAGTAGCGATTTATGAATTTAAAAATTAAAACAATTTATAATAGGTTTCAAATTAAACGATTCTCCCAAAACTTTCCACTGCTCTACCCCAATTCGTACGCTATTCGAAGAAAATACAATAGATTCTTCGATGGCTAGCAATGAATCTAACCAACATGAGCCCTCTATAAACGGTGCCGAAGCTAACGGAGTTTATTCTGTGAATAATAGTGTTAATATTCCAGCAGAAAAACCAATTTCCGAATTACACGATGGTAAGCCGTCTCTTGGCTTCATTGATTCTGGTATATTGTTTTATAGATTAATACCTAATATTTTAATTAAGTTGGAATTAACCCGCAACCTCCCAACTACTCATTTGATTTCGAATTGAAAGATGACATATTGGCTGATTTTGGTTTAGGAGCTGAAGTCAGCCTGTCAGCTGATAAAAATATGCCAAATAAAATCGATAACAGCCGTGAAATAGGTAAGTTACACAACTATTTACGATTTTTTTAAATACCAAATGTTCTAATATTTCTATAGATGTTAATTCTATTGTACCAGTTACTCATGAAATAGTAAAACTTAATGCTGAGTTAATCGGTAATACAGATTTGAATATTTCAGAAGTGCCAGTTAGTGATATAACCGAAGGAAACAACAAACCCAATGTAAATAAGGTGGAAGTTGAAGTTCACCCAATTGCTCCAGAAAATATCGCTTACGACGATATAGCTGTTAAAACAATCCCAATAAGTTTATTTAATAGTTTGAATTCTGGTTTAAGAAGTACAATAATGGAAGAGCTACTGAAAATGAATAAGAAGGTTGTGAATGTAGATAACGATTTAGCCCGAATTTGCATTAAAACTGACATAGATCTTGTTAACGAATCTGATGATATCGCCAACAAACTTATTATTGGTACTGTCACTGACATCAATTCAACTGATGACGATACAGAATTTAATAATGAATTTGAAGCACCTGATAAAATCGCACCCGAGATCGAAGATCTTCTTGCCACAGAAATTAGTTCTCGAGTACCACTTGGTATGAAAAAAGTGCTAAGTGATGAGGCATTCAATGAACTTGAGATTACACTTAAGGATATACAAGGTTTGATAGTAAATGTTGATTCTGATTTGGGGCGTATCGGTATAACGAATGAAATAAAAGCTAACGATTTTATGATTGAAAATGAATCTACGAGTGCCTTTGTCATCGGACAAATAATTCATACTTTATCAGATCAAAATTCGGAGGTTGTATCATTAGCCGAACCTTTGGAAATAAGCTTAGCCACGCTTGATTTGCCCAATGACAACCACATCGAACCAGAGGACAGTTTATCAAAAACTCAAGCCACACGTTCTCCTATAGAGATTCGTGAAGAACTAGATGAAAATTTACTTTCATTATTAGAAGATACACTAAAAGAGGTCAGTGGTAAAGTTTGTCTATTAGATACAGATTTGAAAACGATTGGTGTAAACGTCAGTGAATTGGATAGTGCTGGTGAGAGCGTTGATATGCACTCTAAGCTGCTGATCGGCAAAATCGTTTACGATAACTCTGGCGAAACTACAGCTCAACCTGATAACAACGTTTTAGATATTGAAACTAAAATCGACTCTCAAAGCATAGAAAATATAAGCGTTTTACCTCACGATAATTTAACTGAAGATCTATCAGAATCCGCTACTCAAAAATCTCAGGGTTTGCCTAGCATTTTGAGTTTGAATTGTTCCGATACTGCAGATTTAGCAAGAGATGTAATAACTGATCCTACACTTATTTCTCAGGTTCAAACTCAGCAGCTAACTAAAGTTAGAAGTGAAGGAGTGCTTAATACCGATTTAGAAATTGAATCTACAACCCAAATTTTGCCTACACTCGACCTTGGAGAGACTACAAACTTAATTTTAGAGAAGAGTACCATCGTAGAGTTGAGTAAAGCTTTGAACGATACAAACAGTACGATTGCCAACGTTGATTTCGATTTGAGACGTATAAATATTCAACCCGAGTTATTGGGGAACAGTTTGTACAACGTACCCAACTTTATTATTGGCCAAATCGTTGGAAAAAGCGCAGAACCAAAAGAAGAGACAATTACTGAACTGGAGACCAAATCTGTTGCCATTACAACCGAAGTTTTAGAAAAAGAAACTTTGAGGCAATTAAATGAGGCTTTAACAGAAGTTAATGGAAGAATTGAAAATATAGATTCCGACCTCAGTCGTATTGGCGCTCAGTCTGAGCAATTGGAGAAGAACTTGTACAATGTCCCTAACTTTATAATTGCTCAATTTATTCATGAAACGAAAAATTTTGAAGAAGATAAAGACTTTACTGTTGTGACATCAGAAGAACAGGAAATAGCTGAAGGAACATCAACAACTCAGACCAAATCTATTTCCGATTTATCAGCTGACGTCAGCGAGGTTTCTACTGATTCTATCTCTGCTAATGAGCAAGTTGAAGTTGTTAAGAGTACTGATGAAAAAATATTAGATGTCGATCCGATTTTAGTAAATGAAGCAATTGTAAAATCTTTATCTGAAGTTAATGGCGAAATCGTTAATTTGGACTCGGATTTGTCAAGGTTAGGTATCGATACCACTAAATTATCTGAAGGTGAATTCTTAGAAACTGCTGACGTTAGTATCGGTGATATTGTTTACAATAATTCCATATTTGCTGCTGCTGCTGATGAAAATGTTGCTAAATTTGTTGATGAAGATTTCGCTCCTATTGATAAAGTACCTAAAGTTGAGGAACAAATTAAAGTTAATGAGAATAATCCGGAATCTAAACTAACTGATAGCCTTGTTGTAGAAGATGTAGCATCTGTTATAATTGAGGAGGCTTTGTCTGAAATTAAGGGTGAGGTTGTTAACTTGAATTCCGATTTGTCTAGATTAGGTATCGATACTGCTATTTTATCCGAAAGTGAGTCAATAGATTCTACTGATGTTAATATCGGTGATATTGTATATAATAATACGGTACCTACTGTTTTTGATGATGATGAAAGTTTTGCTGAAACTATTGACGAAGATCTCGTTTCTATTAGCGAAGCACCTAAAGTTGAGAAACAGTTCAAAGTTAGTGAAGGTAAAATAGAAGCTAAACTAGCCGGTAATTTTGTTGTAAAGGACATATCATCTGCTATAATTGAGGAGTCTTTATCTGAAGTTAATGGTGAAGTTGTCAACTTAAACACTGATTTATCACGAATTGGTATCGATTCCGCGAGCTTGCCTGAAGGTGATTTATTAAAGCCCGAAAACTTAAGTATAGGTGATATTGTTTACAAAAGAAGCTTGTCATCGGATACTGGCATTGGTGTTGATAATAGTTTAGCTATTGAACACAGTGCCACTTCTGCTATTAATGGCAATGCTGTAGAAATCACTGAAACCTACGATGTGAACACTTATCCAGAATCAATAGAACCATGCCTCAATTTAGATAAATCTACACTGGCTTACTTACAGGAAAGTTTAAATGAAACTGACACTAAAATTACAAATGTCAACCGTGATTTATCAAGAATTAATGTACATCCTGACGTATATTCAGAACCCCATCATGAGAATACTTTAATTGTCGGCGATATAGTACAATCAGAACACAGTGTTACTAAAGATGACACTGAGGTGTATAATTCGTTATTCATACCGGAGGAAGAAATTTCTAGTTTGAATATTAAGCCGGAACTACTTAATACTGTTGAAGCTAATAACGATAAAACTATTCAAGATATTGTTTCTAAACCAGAAGAATTAGAATCTGACTATTCTGTTGAAATTAGAAGTGATGCTACTAAGGGTATCGACTCGAATACTTTATCGGTTTTGTCAATTGAAAACCAAAAGTTGGATAAAGCTGCTGAAGAAATAATATCCGGTGAAGAGTTAAAAGTTGAAAATACAATTCAAATTTTGCCTACACTCGACCTTGGAGAGACTACAAACTTAATTTTAGAGAAGAGTACCATCGTAGAGTTGAGTAAAGCTTTGAACGATACAAACAGTACGATTGCCAACGTTGATTTCGATTTGAGACGTATAAATATTCAACCCGAGTTATTGGGGAACAGTTTGTACAACGTACCCAACTTTATTATTGGCCAAATCGTTGGAAAAAGCGCAGAACCAAAAGAAGAGACAATTACTGAACTGGAGACCAAATCTGTTGCCATTACAACCGAAGTTTTAGAAAAAGAAACTTTGAGGCAATTAAATGAGGCTTTAACAGAAGTTAATGGAAGAATTGAAAATATAGATTCCGACCTCAGTCGTATTGGCGCTCAGTCTGAGCAATTGGAGAAGAACTTGTACAATGTCCCTAACTTTATAATTGCTCAATTTATTCATGAAACGAAAAATTTTGAAGAAGATAAAGACTTTACTGTTGTGACATCAGAAGAACAGGAAATAGCTGAAGGAACATCAACAACTCAGACCAAATCTATTTCCGATTTATCAGCTGACGTCAGCGAGGTTTCTACTGATTCTATCTCTGCTAATGAGCAAGTTGAAGTTGTTAAGAGTACTGATGAAAAAATATTAGATGTCGATCCGATTTTAGTAAATGAAGCAATTGTAAAATCTTTATCTGAAGTTAATGGCGAAGTTGTCAACTTAAACACCGATTTGTCGCGAATTGGTATCGATACTGCTAAATTATTCGAAAGTACATTGTTAGAATCTACTGATTTTAGTATCGGTGATATCGTCTACAATAATTCCGTACCTACCGCCGCTATTGATGATGCAAGTGCTATTAAAGCTGTTGACCAAGATTTTGCTCCTATTGATGAAGTAACTAAAATTGAAGAGCATATTGAACTTAATGAAGATAAACCGGAATCTAAACTAACTGATAACCTTGTTGTAGAAGATGCAGTATCTGTTATAATTGAGGAGTCTTTATCTGAAGTCAAGGGTGAGATTGTTAACTTGAATTCGGATTTGTCTAGATTAGGAATCGATACCGCCATTTTATCTGAAGGTGAGTCAATAGAATCTGCTGACATTAGTATCGGTGATATTGTATACAATAAATCTGGACCTGCTGATGCTAATATTGAAGAAATTGTCGTTAGAGCTACTGATGAATACACCGCCCCTGTTGATGTGGCCTCTAAAGATGATGAGCAGCTCGAAATTAGCAAATATATTGAAATTCTTTCAACTGATAAGCTTACTGCAAAAGACACAGCATCTGCTATAATCGAGGAGTCTTTATCTGAAGTTAATGGCGAAGTTGTCAACTTAAATACCGATTTATCACGGATCGGTATCGATTTCGCTAACTTGACTGAAGGTGAGCTTTTAGAATCCGATAATGTAAGTATAGGCGACATTGTCTATAACAAACCGTTACCCGTAGAAGATGATATTGACGAAGTATATAACCTTACTCAAAAAACTTGCCCTGACTCTGTTAATGAGCCTTCCAACGCTAACGAACAAAATGAAGTTGCTAAGTTACTTATCGAAGCATCACCGGTTGCAATTCTTACTCCAGGAGACCAAACATTAAGTCTGCTCCAAAAATCTTCAGTTGAAACCAACGATGAAACTGTTAATTTAAGCTTTAATCTACCTCAAATTGGCATTGAAACCAATAAACTGTCTGAAGACGATTTTATAAAGTCTGATAGGGATAGTGTTGGTAATATTGCTTACAATGGACCATTACCTTCTGAATCTGTTGTTGATAATGCTCATTATGGTGAAACTTTCCCCATTTCTGCTGCTAACATTGATGTTTTACTTAAAGATCAAACCAAGGATCTTATTGATAGAATTGTCAATATTAAGTTATCCGAAGCTTCAAGCGGGCTACCAACCGACCAAATTCTTCTGGATGTTATTCGTGTTCTGAACGGTATTTTACTAATTGAGTCCCCAACCACTCTCTTCACTTCTGATACTTCATCTGTTGAAGAAACAGAATGTTTAATAGCTAACTATCGTAACTTACAGAGACTGCTTAGCTCTACCGATGAAGCTGCTAGGGCCGAAGTTTACACCTCTTTAACTGAAGCTTCAGCTGTTATTGAAGATATAATTCTGACTTCAGTTTATAAGGAATTTGATATGAGCCCAACAACTGTATCTGTTGAATTACCCAGTGAAGAAGTTGTGTTTAATACTATAATTGATGATGATGATAAAGTTCAATCAGATTTCCAACTGCTTACCAGCTACCCATCAGCTTTGGATATTGTTATCAATACTAAGACTGTCGAAGATGTCAGTACATTCGATAGTGAAGTCGAGCTTAAAAAGGATTCTAACCTTCCTACACTCTCTTTACTCCAAGAAGTCTACCCGATTTCTAAGACTGCTGACGAACTCCTTCCTAAAATTAGCGAACAACATATCGAAACCGACACCGAGATTTTAGAGGCTGAGCCTGATATTCATCATACTACCTCTGAAGTTTCGTACACTGAGAACTCTTTGTTTGAACCTCAACTTGTCCTAAGTAATACTAATAAGCAGGGAAGTATCTCCTTCGAAAAGGGGCATGTTAGCGATTTCGGCTCTAATGTGGACTCATCAGCATACTTACTCGGTTTAGCTGATTCTATCATTGCTAAAGAAATTAAGATGAACGCACCTACTAGCCCTGACGTCGAACAACAGGTTGATTCACTTCAAGCTGACAAGCTCGATTCTATTGAGTTGGTTGAAGATGTAGCAGTGGAAAAATCGATTGAATATAGTACTGCTGATGACCCTTCTAACGAATATAAATATTTAAGCGACTCACAGAACTCGGAACATGAAGATGAAGGCTTCGTAATTTCATCATTCCGTAAAGCAACCCACTCTCAGCTAATATCTGATGAGCACTTTAATGGTTACGTTGAAGTTCAAAAACCTAAAATAGACTTTAATACCGTCGTCGACCACATTTCAGAACCTGAAGGATCGGCTGATAAGGATATATCTAACGCTACTAGAGATTCTGTTGACGCCAAAGACTCCGAGCTAACTCATGAAGATTACGTCTCGCTTTCAACTCCTGTTGCCTCCAGTGACTTAGGTATCCTCGAACTGAATGAAGATGACGAGGAATCGGTTGATAAGTCGGATTCAATAGGTGATAACGATTCATACACCACGTTTGAAAAATTAACTTCACCTGAAGTGAGTATCGGACAAGTACTCGATATCGACCAACTACATTCCGAATCAGACCAGATTCTGTGCATCCCACCACCAGTCCTATCCACCCATGCGAAGAGCTCGGTACTTCCTAAAGAATTGCCCGATTCTTTACCCAATAAGGCTCTTACTACCAAATCGGTAGACCTGAGAAACCCAGAAATTAACGAAAAATATGATCTTAAGTCGATTCAATGGTACTCCCATAAAAAGAAGTGCTGGATGGACGTGTGGATACTCATACAGAATCACAACGGTCCCTGTCCGCTGTTAGCTCTTTGTAATGTACTGATATTACGTGGCAGTTTGGTCATTACTCCCAAGGATAAGCCGGAGATCACGTTTAATGATCTTATCGAAGCGCTAGGCGATAATTTAGTGAACCAATCCTACCACTTCGGTAACGACTCGGCGATGCTGGAGAAGGTACTCAAAAGCCTACCTTCCCTACGACGTGGATTGGACGTCAACATCGGATTCCAGTCCATTCGTTCATTCGGTTCGGAGAAGGACGACATCTCAGACGAGATGGTAATCTTTGGTGCCTTCGGTGTTGAGCTGGTACACGGCTGGGTTCCTGATCCTATCAATGATGAGAAAGCACACGACCTTTTGGTGTTCGGTCCCTGCAAAGGTAATTACAATGATGCTATGGACTTCTTAGCTACCGTCGACGCTATCTCTCACGACTCCAGGAAGATCCCTGGACATCTCGATGAGTACGACGACTCGAAAGATCTTGACCGAGACGGTAAAAACTTTGTTTACTTTACGTTTTCTAACTACTTTTCTAGCTTCTATCATTTCCAATTTCATCGAGAACACCGCTACCCAGCTTACCGATCATGGTTTGGTATGTCTCTCCAATACTTTACCTGATGACTACCTATGTGTTCTCTTCCGTAATAACCATGTAATTTATATGATTTTATAAATATGTATTAACAGTATTTTAGTTCATGACTCTGTACAAACGTTATGAAGGCGAGTTGTTCCTCTTGGCAACTGATACAGGTTATTTACAGTCCCCACACATCATCTGGGAGAGCTTACAGGACGTACAGCAAGCCGAATCCAACTTTTACTCTTTCGATTTCAATTTATCCTCGTTAGCCTCAGCGGTAGCTTTGGCCAACTACTCTCCTACCTCCTCCTACTTCACCGAGTCCATACCCGGATCCCCAGTAGCCATCGACGACATCGAGTAAGTTTGCTTTTATTAATTTATACTGATCCACTTTTAGATTCGATTTCACGGATTCAGTACGTAACCACAACACCAGTTTCGACTCCTCACCTACTAAACCTAGACCAGTTCACGTACGTCATTTAAGCCAGGGTAGGGTACAACAATCTAGATCTAAGTCGGTATCCTTCCCCTCTTACCATGGCTCTGCTTTAGCTTCCCACAGACGTGCTGTAAGTTCCAACATGAGCTCTCCTGAAATTGTGGTACAGGATTTCCGAAAGGAAAAGTCAACCAAATCTGACTCATCCACCACTACTCAACATTCTTCTACACCTTCTACCTCCTCTTCATACTATGAGATATCCAAACAGAAGGTTTCCCAGTGTACCATCTCTTAACCTTATAATTAGAAGGTATACTAACACTTACTTTTAATTTAGTATTCTTAATCGACTAATAAAGTGTACATTAGTATAATTTTTTGTTTTAATATATACATTTAACAGAAATTATTGAACTGTACATTGTTATGAATTTTATTATTGTAGTGTAGATATTTAGTAGTAGTTTCCAAGAATATACACATATTTTCATATAGCCGTATCCATCTTACTTAACTATAATTTTTAAAAATTATAAGTTTAGCTTTGAAAATACTTAACTTTGTATTTTATACTTTGTTATTGATTTCACTTTACAACATACCATTTTAAGAAAATAAATAATGAGTTCTACCCCTATCTTAATTCAAATAAATACTGTCGAAGTAAAGGAATATAGCGAATAAAACCAAAGGGAAGAATATATGGAAATAGAGTCAAGCTGCTAAAAAAAGATACAAGACCAACATCTAATTAGCAATCAACATTTTTCAACAAGGTTTTAAGTTCGAAATTTGAGTTATGATGAAGTATATGAGTTTAAAATATAGTTTAAAAGTTTTAAACTTCTTAGTGGCTGTAATATCTTTAAGCTTGATAAGTTTATTTTATTTGTACCAGTTGGATAGACTAAAAGTTAACAAGTTAGACCATAATTATGAGGATTACCATTATTTTATCAGTAAAACTAGATCTCAAGCCTATGCTCGAAAAATTAGTTGCAAATTAAATTTGAAGTATATAGGAAGTGTAGGTGAGTTAACTGACTACCACCTCTTTACTCAACTTAAAAGTGTCACTGAAAGGAAGCTGAAGTTAACCGACTATGTGAAGATTAACGATTTAGAAAATTTAGGTAGACGGTTGGAAGGTGTAGAAAGTTTTCAGCATCAAGAGACTAATTTTAGACTGAAAAGAGGTTGGGTTGGGAAAGATAAACCTACGAAAACTCTGCCATTAAATATGACTAGGTATCATAAATTGGGTATAGAAGATCCGGAGTTTTTTAAACAATGGCATTTTGTAAGCATTTTTATTTATTTCTAAAACTGAAACTTTTTTTGAATTTAGCACAACCAAGAGAACATTGGAAACGATATAAATGTAGTAAAGTTATGGGAAGAAGGTACTTTTATTTATCTACCTTTTAACTAACATATCATTTATTTAGGTATTACAGGAAAGGGAGTAGTTGTAGCTATTGTAGATGATGGTAATGTATAAAATTATTATTTAAAAAAGCTAAAATAGCAGTTAAGGTATCGATTATGAACATGAAGATATTAGAGACAATTATGTAAATTTCAATCACCTTTCATAAATTAAATTCAGTTTAAATTAGTTTGCAGAAGGGTCTTATGACTTTAATTTCCAAAAACCTAATCCGATGCCTTCCACACCCCAAGATACTCATGGGACACGTTGTGCAGGCCAGATAGCTGGTGTACGAAACCGTGCCTGTGGAGTAGGTATAGCTTACGAAGCTAAAGTAGCTGGTACATCTCTATTAACTTAAGCTTCATTAACTCTTATTTCTAAACTAGGTATCCGTATCTTATCTAAAGATATCGGGGATTTTGCAGAGGCTACCGCCATCAACTACAAATTTCAGGATAATCACGTGTATTCGTGTTCATGGGGACCACCTGACGATGGTTTAGCTATGGATCGACCTCCTAAAATCGTAGAGGATGCAATTGAAAATGGGATCCTGAAAGGACGGGGTGGTCTCGGTACCGTGTTCGTGTTCGCTTCCGGAAACGGTGGGCTCAAAGGCGACAACTGCAACTTTGATGGGTACACTAATTCGATCTACTCCATCACCGTAGGTTCTATCGATGGGGATAACCAGCACCCCGGTTACTCGGAGGCGTGTACTGCACTCATGGTCACCGCCTACTCTTCAGGTGTTTCGGGTTCTAGAATCGTAAACGCTTATTTTAATAATCTGCTGCTAACTCAATTGTTAAAAGTATACTTCAAGCTCATGGAACAATCAGTGTACCGACTCCCACGGTGGTACTTCCGCTGCAGCACCTATGTTGGCAGGTATAATTGCGTTAGCTTTACAAAAGAGGTAGCAAATACCACTTTTAACAAATGAATGTTTAAGTTTACATTTTTAGACCGGATTTAAACTGGCGCGATTTCCAACATATCAGCGTTCAGACAGCTGTACCAATCACCTTGGAAGACGACAGTTGGTCCAAAACTTCTACCGGGCGTATGTACAGCCCCAAGTTTGGGTTCGGTAAGGTGGACGGGTACAAGTTTGTGAAACACGCTTTGAACTTTACTTCAGTCAACCCCCAAACCCATCTTGTTACTCCCATGCAAACAGTCAACTCGGATATACCCGATAACCTAGATGGGATTCACTCAACCATAACAGTAACCAAAGACGACCTAGATAAGGTACAACTGCAACTGTTGGAACATATAACAGTTATGGTCAATATTACCCACCAAAGAAGGTCTGACCTCATCATAGACCTAATCTCACCCAACGGTGTAGTATCTAACTTGGCGGTACCTCGTAGTAAGGACGATTCTGACAACGGTTTCGAGGCTTGGCAGTTTATGACGGTCAAGCACTGGGAGGAAAATCCGGTAGGGGAATGGAAGCTAACAGTCATTGATCGAAGGGACTCTAATTTTGTAGGTAAGTTCCATTGGTGGTCGATCACTTTCTACGGCGAACACAAGCTTAAGGACAGTGATTTCAATCACTCCACTTCCACATCTACCTTTCAGTTCCAACTGAAGCCAGCTAAAAATACGATAACGTCCACTCTTGAAGATCTTAAGACGAACTCAGAATCGAGTATCCTTCCGACTGTAGTGAACTCAATTAACATGAAGGCTTCAGCTCCTAGCAGCCTCAGTTCAACCCTAATTAACGTGGCCACTACTGGTTCTAGCTCCTTACGATCTACTTCCAGGTTGGCCAATTTTATTTCAACTAGTCCCACCACTCAGTCTTTCAGCTCAATAAACTCAGCTGTTTCCGGCTCTGATTCGTTAATGATAACCACAACCTCCTTCACTGATACTACTACAATAAGTGGTAGCATTATTGATCTACTGAATGTAAATAAGAAGAATCTAATTGTCAACCTAGTTATGCCAACCAACCAACCTACCCCTATCGTACCTAAACCGGTGGTGACTCCAACTACGATACACCTGAGCATCGACAAAAGCACTCAGAACCAGAAAGCTATACTGGAGCAGCTGGCTATCTCCAGCCTAGCTGACTACTTTATCCTAGCGATATGTTTGATTGTGGCTGGAGTGGTAGGTGCAACCTACCTCCACTACAAATTTAATGCCACCGGTGAAGAAGAGGGCCTATTAACTGAAACCAATAACTACCTGATGGACTCCACAGATAACGATGATGACTACTACACCGACGACGACATGGATCTGGACATGAAGGCATTTCAGGATTTGAAGGATGAGATGACTACCATGTAGTTGTTATTCTCTATTATAGATAGACCCCCTCTTTCAGATTTTGGACGGTTTAACTGAGTATTTTTTAGTATGTTTGCATTGTTGGGGGTATTAGCTTGAGATATTTATAAGTTTAGTTTTTCAAAATTATTGAATATTTAATTTATTTTAATAAAATCACATGTTTTAGGATTTTGGAATGCTATCTATGATTGTGGCAACTTAATTTTATTTATAATTTGAACTCTGGTATTGGCCAATTTATTTGATATTTATTAAATCCTGTAACTTAAATCTATTTAATGTGCTTATATGCAAATATTAAATTAAAGGTAGGATACTTAGATTTTAAGCCTTATATTATGTATAGTAAGTTGTACTAATTCTTTATATATATTTTTCATACATAGATAAGATAGTTTAAAAATTAACTTTGTATAATTGTTAAACAAATTTTAAACAAACATTAAATTTAATTTTGAAACTGTTTGTTCTAATTAAGATATATAAACTGAGTCTAAATGAAATATTGAATTTTAAATATAGTAAATTTAGTATCTATTTTTAAGTATTTACTTGCTGTAACAGCTCTTATAGAATAGAAAATTTTAATTTAATTTTAATAATTATAACCAAGTTAAAGCTAATAAGTTTAAACTATTAATAAAGTTTTTAGCTTTTTATTAATTTAAATAAATAACTAAACAGTAAATAAATTAAGTATATAAATAGATATTTAGCTATAAATAAAATAAAAAATATAAGTTTATACCTATTTTTAGCTTATTAAAATTTGGTCAAAATAAATAGAGATGGAACTAAATTATTTTAAGCTTTAAATTTTACAGTTAAATTAGATAAAAATTATTCAAGTTAAAATCAAACTTTAATTTAAGCCTTATTTAAAATAAATGCTTATTTTTATTAAATTTAAAATATTAATAAATATATAAAAAGTAACTTTTATTAAAACCTTAACTATAAAGTAGTTAGTAATAATTTTTTTACTTATAATTAATAAAAAAAGTATTTTTTAAATAAAAAAAAGAGATAAAAATGAAAAATAACTATTTTTTTAGATTTGTCTATTTTTATATTTATATTTAATAGTAAAAAGAATAACTAAAGCTAATAACTAAATTATAAAAAAATTAAACACTTTTTAAATTTTTTAAATAAATAATTAGATTGCTTTATAATAATACCTATAAATAATAAAAATAGATTAAATAAAAAAGCTATATTTATATAGTAAATATTTATATTATTAATTTTATAAATAGTTTTTAATTTAGCTAATATATTTATTTATAAATAATAAAATATTTAAAAAAATTAAATATAAGTAGCTACTACATTATTTATATTTTTATTTATAAACTATTTAATAAAAAACTATAATATTTAAATATATATTTATTTTTAGATGCATTAATTAATTTAATTATAGTTTTTAATATAAAAAATAAAAAATATACATTAAAAAATTTTATATCTAATAGTAAAAAAATTATAAATTATAAAAAAACTATAAAATTAGTAAAGAATAAAAAAAAATGTTAACAATATTAAATAACTTAATAAAATAATAATAAATATTAAAAAATATAATTAATATTAATATTATAACTAAAATATAATTAAAAAATAAATAATTTAAATTAGTTAAATTAGCTAATTAAAAAATAAAAATAAATTTATTTATATTACCTTTAAATTTTTAATTTTAATTTTACTTTAAAAAAATTCTTAAAAATTTTTTATCAATTATTTATATAAATTTAAATTTATTTTACTTTATAAGCTTAAATAAATTTAAGCTTATTTAAAAAATATAATGCTAAAATTAGTTTACTAATAATTTTAAAAGTAATATATATATTTAATATTTTTATAAAAAGTAATTATAATTTTAAAAGTTTAAAATAGCTAAGTTTAAAATATTAAAATATTTTAAAATTTAAACTTTAAATTATATATATATATTTTAATAAATATATATATTTAAAACTTATAATCTTAAAAATAATATACTTTTTAAAAAATTAAAAGTAATATAAGCTATATTATATCTATATTAAGTAAAAAAATAGTAAATTTTAAAACATATTTAAGTTTTAAAATAAATAATTTATAATTAAAAAAGTAAATTAATATATATATATTAATAGCTAAAGCTAATAAAAAATATAGTTTATAAAATAAATAATTTAAAAGATAGATAAAGTAAATAAATTTATTAAATAATAATAATAAACAACTTATAAATTCTTTTTTATCTAATTATTTTATTTTTTAAGTTTTATAGAATTATATTTTAATAAATTAATAAATAAAGCTAAAAAAAACTTAGCTAAAAACTTATAATAAAATTAAAAATATAAAATAGATAACTAATAAATATTATATAAATTTATAATTAAATTTAAAATAAAATTAAAAAATTTTGATAGTATTAGTAAAAATATTAGCTTGTTTTAAAAAATCTATATTATACTTTACAATTTAGTATAAAAAGCCAAAATATTTTATAATTTAAAAGTTAAAAAAATATTTATTCTTATTAGTTAATTTTATAAAGTTTATTAAATAAATTTTATACAATAAAGTTGCATTATTTTATATTTTATATTTTATATTTAAATTAATAATTTGAATTAAATATATTGTAATTAAAAATAGAACTATTATAATTAATTTAATTAAAATTTTATTTATTTTTCTTTAAAAAATAATTTAAAAAAATAAAATGTTTAATTTATTTATAATAATAAAATATTTAATAATCAAAATTAAATACTATATATTTAAAAATATATAAAGTAGTTTAATTATTATATTAATTTTTAGCTACTTTAAAAATTAATTAAGTAGAAATTTTATTAATTAAATAATTTTAATAATAAAGTAGCTATTAAATATTAAAATATTAATGTTTAATTATAATTTAAAAGCAGTTTACTATAATTTTTACACATTTATATAAATTTAAAACTTTTAATTAATAATTAAATTCTTCTTATTTTAATAAAACTTATATATTTTATTTTTATTTTAAAATTTTAAGCTTTATAAAATATATTTAAGTTTATTTTTACTATTTTAAAAAAATTAAATTTATTTATAATATTTACAAGTATATATAATTAAATTAGATAATATAGTAGCAATTTTATATTTTTTAAATATAAAGCTATTTTATTTATACTTTATAAAATAAAATTTAAAAAATTAGTATTATAGTTTAAATATACTAATTTAATTATTTTATTACTACTTAGTATTAATTATATTT
This sequence comes from Capillidium rhysosporum, assembly GCA_037055185.1. Lineage (NCBI taxonomy): Eukaryota > Fungi > Entomophthoromycota > Entomophthoromycetes > Entomophthorales > Capillidiaceae > Capillidium > Capillidium rhysosporum. Next base: position 228 of record JAWQFY010000709.1, on the reverse strand, counting down.
AAATGAAATATAAAATTAGGTAAAATAAAATAAATTAAAAACAGTTTATATTTATACCAAATAAATAATATATATTAATTTATTATTATTAATATAGTTATATTAAAAATTTTATTTTTAATTAAAAAATTATTAATATTTTATTAATATTCTGATTTTAAATTAAAAAAAAAAGTTATTTAATTAAATTTTATATTATTTTTAAATAATTGTTAAATTTTATAGTTT
>JAWQFY010000708.1:0-22432 GCA_037055185.1 Capillidium rhysosporum | reverse complement strand
AACTGAAAATAGGCAAGTTGTAATCTGATCTATTATTTTAGCTTATCTGATAGGTCAAGAAGTCCAATTTAATACTTTTCAAGATAAGAAATATAGTTTTTAATCTGATCTAATAACAACAAGTTACTTAAAATGTTAATTTTTATAGTTCTAAAAAAGTAATTAAACCGGAATTAAAGTTACTATTATATCTTTAGTGTACTGAATTAATTGTTACTGTTCGGGATGAATAGGAACTTAAGAGTCTCATTTTAAAAGGTGATATTAATATAATCTTGATAAAGCAAAGGTTAGGTAGACTTAAAAAGAATTATTTAAAACTATTTACAAGATATTTTTAGGTATTCACCCAGATCCAGGTAATGGATCAAATTTATTAAAATTTACAAATTTTGGATAGTTCATTATATATTCGGACTTAAAATATATGGTTGTTTGTTTTTGATACTAATTTTTTACTATATAATATATTATTTGTAATAATCTTCTATTATGTAATTATTAATCAAAAGACAACGAAACGTATAGATTATAGGTTCTTTTAAATATTATTTTCACATTTTTAAGAACATTTATAACATATTTCTATTTTAATTAACTATCCACAATTTCAAAAAATCGAAACCTTATCTAGTGGAAAATTAGTATAAATAGAAAACAACTATAAATAACAGTCGATGTCTTGGATTCAACTTTATAATTTATAGAATTTATTTAATAAATGTCATATACAACTGAGAAGAATATAGAAGCTGTACGCACTGAAGAAAAGGATCCCTACACTATTGATATAATAGATATCGAAAAATCTAATGAAAGTGAAGGTGAAGATGCTATCAAACTACTAGGGTTTAATAGCTACTTAATTTTTGGAGGTGTACTTTTCGCTGGGATGTTTTATTCACTACTAGGTTCAGGACTGTACCCGCTAGAGACATATATTATAGGACAACTTAAAGCATTCGATTTGAATGCTATACCTCAGATTCTCAACACTTTATTTGGTCTCTTTCTACTTCCTTTCTATGCTAAAACATCGGATATTTATGGTAGGATGCCACTTTTGATGATAGCCTTTTTATTTATAATAGCTGGTAACATAGCATACGGATTTTCTCAAGATTTTTTGGTGTATTCGGTAGGTAGTATAATCGAAAACATAGGCTCGGTTGGTAAAACCGTTTTAATTCCAGTAATCCTTGCCGACCTCCTTATAGCTAAAAACCGCGGGTTAGGCTTTTTCTTGTACTGGGTACCAAACTTTTTAGCTATTTTCGCATCACTTCCCTTGATCGAACCCTTCAAAGAGTTTGGGTGGAGATATATCTATTTTATCCTAGCTGCGGGTACAGCTTTAACTAGTATTCCACTATTTTTTGGTCTTTACAAACAGAAACAGATGCTTAAAAAGCCAGCTGTAAAATCCGTCAAGGAAATTCTTTTCGAAATCGATGCCGTAGGTCTTGCCTTATTAACTATCAGCTCGGGTCTTATACTTCTACCTTTCTCACTAGTAATTCGTGAAGCTGAAGGATGGGCAAGTCCTATGATTATTTCTATGCTTGTCGTTGGCTCATTTTTCTTAATTCTACTTCTTGTATGGGAGCTCAAGTACTGCAAACAACCTTTGATCCCTAAACGTATGCTCCAAAATAAACCGTTAATGGTACTTATATTAGTTCACGAACTTCTATCAATTGACAGTTCTATAAATTGGGCCTATTTCACTTCCTACCTTATCATCTCTAGAGATATAAGTGAGACACATGTCGCCATCCTTAACCGAGGATTTCAAATTTCTTGGTATATCGCTGGGTTCATAGTTGGGTACCTCATTAAGAAATTCAAATGGACTAGATCAATAATCTGGGTAGGGTGTGTTGTTAATATAATCGGTTTAGCTTTGACCGTCCCAGCTCGTCATCCTGGATCTTCCGACGCACTAGTGATCACTGCTGAAGCTTTTATAGGAGCTGGAAGTGGTATGTTTGCCTGTGTGTTCTTAGTTATGAGTCAATCACTAGTCGAATTCAAAGATATTGCTACCATCACCGCTATAATAGCTATTGTAAACAATATATTTAGTAGTACTGCCTCAGCAGTTGCTACCGCTATTTGGAATAACTACCTTAGTAAGAACTTAGCTTATCATTTACCTACCGAATACGCTAGTCAGATCCCTTCTCTGTTGTCAGATCTATACCTGTTAAGAGAGTTACCGCTTGACGTTAAACCTGATTGGATTGCTGCCTTAGGCGATACTCAACTAATTATGTCATCTATTTCAATCACATTCGCATGTATTGGAGCTATAGTTTCCATATTCGTTAAGCCTTTGGATATGAAATAAATAAAACTAATTCTATGTTCGATAAGCGGCACTCTCTTACTTCACTAGTGTGGTATTATATTAATAGTTACACTTTGGCGTATTTTTATTTTTATAAATCAAAGTTTTAATTTAATTAAATGTTTAAAATTGATTTAAAGATCTTTAATAGAAAACATTTTTGATAAAAATATAGAACAGATTAGATTACCAATATATTTTCAATTTATATTTATAGTATAGCACATAAATAGTCCTAATATTTACTGATCGTGAAAGAGTAGCATATAACTATCCATATTGAAAACGGGGTAGCAAATATTAATACCAAATTAGGAAGAGTTAGGTCTCTTGAAGTGTTGCTTTTCGCTGTAAAACTTAATTTGATAGGGAATTGCCGAGCCAATATAAAAGGAAATTTATTTTCGAGGGTAGTTTTAAAGGTTAAACTAAATATGTTTTACTTTATCTTTATTATTACTTATAACTACAACCTTAAAATATATTAGGCAATATCCTGTACAACTATCCTTATATCGTTACTTAAACCAATCTGTATATTTAAAATATGAAATAGTATAATATACATCCAATTTAAAATTTGAGGAAAGCTTATTTTTTCATTACCTTCACTATCAGAAGTATATACGAGATGATAAAAGATAGCTTTACTAGGTATAATCATATTATTTTTTAATTAAATAAAGTAATAACGTCATTATAAACAGTTTATGTAGTAGGTTTGAAAAAATATTTAGATAAGTTAACGTTTTTATAAAATATTGTTAGAAATATATTTTATTAATAAAAACTTATATAAACTTATATTAATAATATAATATCTTTATTTAAAAATAAAAAAAGTTATTTTAATATATTTTTTTAAATTAAGTATATTTTAAATTTTAATTATATTTTTTTAATACTACAATTGTTGAAAAGTTTATTTTCTTTTAAAAAGTAGTTTTTATTAATATAAGAAATAGCATAATAGTTTATATTTTTGTCAATATTTTGTATAAAAATCTTAAAATATAATATAAAATAATTATAGCTAAAATAATAAAGTAAATAAAAACTTATATATTTATTATAATAAAATAAGTAATATATTAATTTAAAATACTAGTATAAATATAATTTAAAAAAATAAATATTAAAGTATTTTTTATATATTTAATTTTATACTTTATAGTTAAAAATTGTAAATTCTAATTTTTAACTATTTTATTAAGTTTATATAGCTAAAGATTATATACTTTTTATAGCTATTTATAAGTTTTTTAATTTAATTTTACTAACATTCTACCTTTTTACTAAATAGTAAAGATATTCTTAATATAATTTTATAAATTATTAATATACTTTTTTTTTAAATATTGAAAAAATAATATACAGTTTTAATAAACTATTTTTTTAACAGCTTTTTAGCTTAGATTATAAATTATTTAAGTATATTTAACTATATTAAAGCTTATGCTATATATAATACTAAACTTATACTTTAATACTAGTTAAAAAGCTTAATAATATTATTTTATATATTTAATTGTTTTTTCTAACTTTACTATACAAAAACAAAGATATATTTTATAATCTTACTAAGCTATAATTATAAAGTTATATATATTTATAGTATATAATACTATAAAAAATAGCTTTATTTATTTAAAAGTAAGTAAAAAAACTTACTTAATAAAACTAAATAAATTAAGCTAATATTTTAGCTTTTTTTAAGTTTAAAATAGTATATTAAAACTTTACTTTAATATAAAATAATTTTGTAATATACTTAAATTAATTATAAACTTATATACTTTATAAATATATATAATATAATCTATTTTCTCTTAGTATTTTATAATTATATAAAAAAACATTGATTTATTATATATATAAATCTAATAATATTATATATATTTTTTAGTAAAAGTTTAATTTATACTTATAATATTATTATAATAATATATTTTAAAAAAATATAAATAATAGCTAATAAATATATAAGTTTTAATTATATTTATAGCTTATATTTATAAAAAAATTTATTATAAATATTTAAATATATATTAATATATAAAGTTTTAAAAATAATATTAGTTATATAATAGCTAGTATACTTTTAAAAATAATATTTATTCTTTTAAAATTTTTAAATTTTAATATATTAAAAGTAGATAAATATAAATAAATTTTAATATTAAGTTATTTATATTTTTATTGGAAAATAAACTAAAAATACTAATTATATTTATATAAATATAAAAATACTATTATAATATTTTTAAAAAGTTATAATATATTTATTAGATTTTTATTTTATTGTATTAAGTATATATTTTTATTAAACTTTTTAAATTAGAATTATCTACTTTTAAAAGTAGCTAATTATTTATTTAATATATTTATAATTTTTTATAGCTATTAAATAAATATATATTTTTCTTTTTTTAAATTTATATTTAGCTAAGCATTTTTATAAATTAATTAATTAAAAAATAATATATAAGTAAATATATTTAAAATAAAAGTAATAGTTAAAATATATAACTAGTATAAAAAAATTATAATATATATTATAGGTTTTTTATATATTAATTTTTAATAGCTTTAATAAAAATAATAAGTTTATAATACCTATTAGTAATTTATTATATTAGCAAAAAGTATATATATATTTTTAAAGTTATAAATCTTATTTTTTTAAGATATTTTAAAACTAAATAAAATTAAAAGTTTAATATTTTTTTACATATTAAAGCTAAAATTTTAAAATTTTAATTTTAATTTATTAGATATATAAAGTTTTATTAGAATTAAAATAATTTACTACCTTTAAAAATAGTAGTATATATATAGTTAAGTTATTATACTAAAATAAAACTTATAATATTTAGTTTTTTTAAGAATTACTTATAAAAGTAAATATAATTTAAAAATATATGCTATAAAGCTTTTAGGTTAATTATAAAAGTAAAAATAATATTTTTATTTTAAAAATATATATTTAACTAATTTTTATATATTATTTATTTATTTTTATTAACTATAATAAATTTATACTTTTAAAAGATTAATTTAAAAAAAAGTTAGTTAAGAACAACAATATTATAATATGGATATTCTAAGCATATTTTAAATAAAAATTAAATTAAAAGTATACTATTATAGTTAATATTTACATATCTATATCTGCTTAATTTGTTATTGTAAAATAAAACTTATTTCTAAAATAATTTAAATAGCTGTTTGTTTTTAATATTAGTTTTCTGCAATAGAGAATTATGACATTTTAAAACTATGAATGCTTAAATAAAATAGCACTAATTACAAGTTATTCTTGCAAATATGAATATAAAATAAATAAGGATTAATGCTTGATATATTTTATTGGTTTTTTATTTATAGCTAGGTAAGTCAAAAGCTTTAAAAATTACAAATGTTAAATAACAGAAAGTTAGTATTAATTACAAACAGTTGTGTACAAGAGTTTTAACTTTAATTTTGAGAAGCTAATTTTTTACCATGTAAAATTCTAGAGATTAATATTTTTTTAATTTGCTTATTTTGATGACGCCAAACAGTACTACAATGACACAAATCTTAATATAAAATAAGCACTGAAAAATTTAATAAAGGTTCTACAACGAAAGCTGGAAGCGTAAAATTTAAAGTTTTAAGAAGGCAGCAAAGTAATATATGAGTTTGTTATACAGCTTAGAGCGTAAAGTAGCATTGGAAGTGGTGGAATTAGCTTCCAAATTAACTTTAAAAGTTTGTAATAATATCCAAGCTATAACTAAAGAAGATAAATCTCCAGTAACAGGTAATCATCCCCATCTTTATTTCCTTTTTAATTTTTTTGTAGTTGCAGATTATGGTAGTCAAGCTCTAATAAATTTAAAGCTACATCAGCATTTTCCGAATGATAAAGTAGTGGGTGAGGAGGATAGTGATAGCTTGAGAACAGAAGCTTTTAAACCTATAAGACAAGAGATACTAGATTTAGTAAATAATAGCTTGGATGACAAGGTCGATGAAGAGCAAGTAACCTTTTTATTTTACCTCCCCCCATACCTCAGTATTAACATCAGTTTCAAGTTATTAGCAGCTATCGATCGTGGTAACTATGAAGGTGGTAGTAAAGGTAGGTTCTGGACTTTAGATCCAATCGATGGTACCAAAGGTTTCTTACGTGGTGAACAGTTCGCTGTATGTCTAGCTTTAATAGTGGATGGTATTGTACAGCTTGGTGTTATAGGATGTCCTAACCTAACTAATCCTAAGGACCAAGCTGGCAGAAAGGGTAGACTCTTTGTAGCCGTTAAAGGCCAGGGTGCTTACCAGGTACCCGTTTATTTTTCTTTTTTGATTTTTTGTATATTATTGCCATATTGTATACTAATTTTGAATTAATATTTTAAATTTAGAGGTTTTTGGGAGATACACGAGAAACTCAAATTCAAATGAACAGTTTAATAGATTTAACTCAAGCTAAAGTTTGTGAATCAGTTGAAGCAGCACATTCCAAGCATGACGATACTGCTAAAATCTTAAATTTATTGAATATTAGCACTCATCCGTTACGTATGGATTCTCAAGCTAAATACTGTTCTATTGCAGCTGGTGATGCCGATATCTATCTTAGATTACCGACCTCTAAAACTTATGTAGAAAAGATTTGGGTAAGATTTTTAGTTTATTTCTGTAGTTTAATTAAAGTATTTTTGACGTAGGATCATGCAAGTGGTAATTTATTAGTAAGTGAAGCCGGTGGAAAAGTTACCGATATACTTGGTAACTCATTAAACTTTGGGAAAGGTAGAACTTTATTGGATAATAAAGGAGTTATAGCTACTCCATCAAGTATTCATAAGGAGGTTTTGGAGGCAGCACAAAAAGTGCTACAAATTTAATAAAAATGTCAACTTTTTAATTAAATTATATAAAAAGTATAATAAAATTAGTAAAAATTCTTATTGTTATTAGTACACCTGGGTGATTGCTTCATCCCCGCTAACTTCCAAAAACTAGGAAACCTCTATAAGTTTAAATTAGAGTTAGGAGTAGTGGTAGGCATGTGAGATACCTGTTGTTGCCTGAGTTGGGGAAGTTGTAATCTTGAAGTCTAAAGGACGAGTTAGGTTTTGGGAACTAGATCGAGTGGGGTTAGGTACCGAGTTAATAGTTGCAGTGACAGTGATGCTAGATACTTCAATGGAGAGCGATAAGCTGGTCAAAGAGGGGGGGGGATCAAAGATATTAAGTAAATTTTTCTATTAAAGAAGGTAGAGTTGGACCGAAGATCCAGTTTGGTTAACTTGTTTTAAAGCTTCACAGAAGCGGGTTTGGTTGTTTCGATTGCTACCTTAAAAAGCTAATTCAACCCCAAATCTAGTTAGATAATAAGGTATTTTAACATTTATGACCTACAAAAAGGAAACTTTGAGTGAATACAAAATTTATAAATTTGATATTTTCAAAGCTGACAGTGAATTGTTGAAACTCTAGCCCAAATTTCAAAATTAGTTCGCAGCCGAAGATATCTAAGCAGTTACCCAACTTAATGTAGGACAATCAGATGACAGCTTTGATGTACTTGTAATACACAAATTAGTAAAGTTGAATTTTGTAATTGATTATGTGCTTGGTACCATTTTAGAAGTACCCACCACTGTAATTTAATACAGCTACTCTAGCAGGATCTTATTATTTTTTACAAACTGATAAAATTAGCACACAAATATACATAGTTTAAACTACCTTCTAGGCTACCATTTTTAATATCAATTTAAGCTTTATAAATGTATATATCTACTTGATTATAAATTATATAAGTAAATAAAATAGTCAACAAATAATAATAAATATAAAGTTATTAAGCAAACTAATTCCAGAATATATGAAAGTAATTGGAAGTAATATGCTTAAATATATACTAAGACTTGAGTTAATAAAGAGAAAGACAGGTTAAACATAATAGGCTGATTTATTCAATATATTCTATTTAGTATAAACTATCTTAGTATAGTAAATTTTAATTTAGTATATAACTTATAAGCTTATACTTTATATTTAATAACTAATATATTGCTAATAAAAATGTTAGTATAATGTTAATTGCTACTTTTTAGTAGCTATTAAATATATTAAGTATAGTTTTATAATAAATAGTAGCTTGAATATTATTTTACACTTTAGATAGTAATTATATTTATATAAAAAATATTAATAAAAAATAAAGCTATCAAAACTAGTTAAAATATAATATATATTAAATTATAGTCAAATATTCTTACAAATATAAAATATAAAATAATTAAAATGCTAAGTTAAAAATAGTGATAATAGTTAATTTTACTTGTAAAAAATTTAGTTAAAATATATTAAATATTTATATAATTAACTAAATTTAAGCCTAACTATTTATATATTAGATAAATATAAAAGTTTATATAAAACAAAAACAAAAAATAGAATAAATAACCTATAGCTTTAAAAAATTCTAATGTTTTAGTAAAAAACTTTAATATAAAATTAAATAAAATTAATTAAAAAAAATTAAATTAATTAGTAAGTTATTTATTAAATAAAGCAATCATTAAATAAAAAATATATAAAGCTTAAAAGAATAAATATTAATAAAGCTTAGTTAAATAAGCTAATTAATACAGATTATAATGTTATAAAAAAATTAAAATTTAGTAATTTTTATAAAGATTTCAAAATAACTTTTTATATTTAATAGATATATAATATAAAAATTAATTATAATTTATTATTAGTTAAAATTAAAATATAAAGTTAAATATATATAAATAAAAAAATAATATATAAATTTTTATAAATTACAATTAAAATGTAAATAAAAATAATAATAAAAATTATATTATATTATTAACTCAAGTTAGTTTAGTTAAAATTAAAAATATTTATTTTAGCTAAATAATTAGTTATATTTATTTAAGTAATAATTAAATTAATAATTTAATAAAATAGTAAATAAAATTATAAATTTAATGTTTATTTGTTATTATTTAATACTTATATATAATTATAAATATATTGCTTTTAATTATTAAAAATAAATATTTAAAGCTATAAAAAATGAATATTTAAAGCTATAAAAAATAAATATTTAAAGCTATAAAAAATAAAGTAATTTATAAATAATAGTTAGATAAAATAATAATAGCTTATTTAGTAATTTAATATGTAAATTTATTTATATAGTTTTATTTTAAATATATTAAATATAAAAAAGTCTTAATTAACTTATAGTTTAATTAATTTTTTTTAAAAAGAAAATAAATAAATAATAGATATTATGTTATTAATAATATTTTAAATTAAATTAACTTAAGTTAGTGTTAAATATTATTTTATAATAAAATAATTTAAAATAAATTAATAGTATTTAATATTTAATATTTTACTATAGTAAGTAACTAAAAAATAAAATAAGTATAATTAAAAAGTTAATAATATTATATATAAAAGTAATTAGAAAATAAATAAGATTAAATTAAAATTTTATTTTAAGATAACTAATTATAACATTTAAATAAAATAAAATAAATACTTATATAAGATTTACAACTTGCAGATAAAAATAGTTTAAATAATTAATATTTTTAAAAGCAAACTAGTTTTAATTTTTAATTAAAGTATTTAAATTTAAAAAATATGTTCTTATTTTAGATTTTATACTATATTATATATATTCAGCTTTATAATGCTAGCTAAATTAACTTTATTGAATATAGCTAATAAAACTATACAACTTAAAAATAAGCTATAATTTTTTTTGACTATATTAACTTTATAAATAAAATATAATTAGAAGTAGCTTGTGTAATTTTTTTTAAATTTTAATAATAAAGTTATTATAGTTTAAAAAATTTAAGTTATATTGCCTTTTAAATATGTAAAACTTTATTAGCTATAGTAATAAACCATTTTTAATAAAAAATAATAATTATAAATACTAATTACTATATATAAATTTTAATATTTAACTTCTGCAGCTAATAATCATAACAAAAGTACTTAATTACCCACTGCATTTTAAAGATAAACTAATATTGTAAAAGCAATATAGTTGCTGTACCCTTATGTTTAGTATTAAATAAATCAAGTACAGTGATATAGCTTGCCTTATTAAAATGCTTATAGTTCAACTGTTGTAGCTTTGCAGCTTAAAGTTATCGGCTGATATTTGTTATTCTTACAATTAACGGTTATCCCTAAATGTAGATAAAGATAATTAGTTGCAAGAGTAGTATAATATTGCCTCTTTTAATTTTATTTCTTAGCTTACACTACAAAAAAGTTTATTTTCGCATAAATTTAGGTGGAACTGCGGGTTGAAATCAAAAATGTGAACAATTCAAATTATCTAATAGTGTGACGTGTTTACAAGTTGCCAAAATCTACCAATAAAAAATGGTTAAGCATTATTTCTAAAACACTGTTAACGAAATTAGAGTAATTTTTACAATATATCTGTATAAGCTAAATAATAAAACGGTTAGTAGTTTAAGTAAGTTAAAGAAGCCATCTACGTTTTAAACTCCTTTGTTTTAGAATCGAATAGCTACAACCGAGCATTAAACAAGACGTTTTAAGCTGAGTATTTTATTTTAATAAGTAAAACCTTATTTATTTTTTTAATAAACCTGTATCTTTAAATTTTGGGTAATAGTATTGTATTGTAGTTATATAATATGTAACTAATATCAGTAAATTTGGGGTAAGAGGTATAGAAAAGGGGAAGCTGGAAACGGAAGTATAGTTAAAATATATATTGTTTACGTTTATAGTAAAATAATTTATTAGTATAGATATATAAAAAATGAATGGCCCGCTACAGCAACAATTTACTCGTAAAATTACTAAATTAGTAACAAGCTTTACTTTCCTTCAATATAATATATATAAATATATATATATAACGAATGGTTTGACGCAACTACGATTTTAAATGTAAAATTACCAGATTAGTAAATAAACTTTACGTTCATTTTTTTATTCAACACTTTTTAGAGATAAACCCCACATCTTTTAAAATTTACTAGAAAGAAGTTCTAAATTTAAATTAACTTGTTTTTTATTTTACAATAAAATTTTAATTATAGTTGCTATATAAAAGGTTCTAAGATATTATAAGTTTAAAACTTTAGCTAACTTTTACCGTTTCGTTTTTTAGAATTGGAGGTACTCGGTTGGTTACTGGTAACTTTATAACGGCATACAACAGCAGATACAGTATATCGATTTTATAGATTAAAATCTAGCTTAATAGAACGTAGCTATATACAAAATAAGTACAACCTTAATAACAAATATATTTAACTAATATACGTCGGTAACATGTCCCAGACGACAACATCGAAAAACTTGATGGAGAAGTGGTTATCCACCTTCAACTTCAATCCGATCGGTGAACGTAAAAAAGATACTAAAGAATCACGATGCCGTAGTTACTCTATGACTCTGTTAAACAAATCGGGTAAGAGTATCGAAAGCAGTACCAACAATTCTACCGTCCAGCTACCGACCACTTACTTACACCAAGGCCAGGCCAACGGTAAATTAACTAAACGGAATTCGATCGAAGCTAGGATGGCATTCTGGACCATTTCCTTACTCAAAGTTAAATGTAACAACGCTACCGATATAGCAGAAGAGGACGGATATTACTCGGACACTTTAGATTCCATTCCAACGAACGAATCGACAACTTTTACTAACGCTACCAAAAACTTACCTTTCAAGTATTTAACTACTGCGACTCCACTTAGTAAAAGTAAAAGTATAAATAGTAACAAATCTAGTAAAACTTTAATTACCAACAAAGAAGCTAATAGTAAACAACAGAACGGAAATCTTTACCATAAGTCGTATAACTTGCCTTGTCAGCGTACCGCGTGTAAAGATTGTTTCCCAACTAACTTAAACGTTAAAGCTAAATTAAATTCCAACTCCACATCAACTACTGTAACTCCTACTTTAACTATATCTTCCGGTAACTCTTCTAAAGCTTTAGAGGAAATGAAAGAAATGATGAAGTTGATGCAGCTCGAAGAAAATTCAGCTGCTGATTTCAGTTCCAACAATAGTTCAGTACCAGTAAATAGCGAAACTAATAACACCCATAGGTATGTGGACCCTTTACACTACTACGCATCAAATACATTTATATGTCAATCCTCCGATTTACAGATGGAAAATATCGAGTATTACGAGGATTCCGATTCGGACGAGTGTAGTTACAGTTACTTAAATAACGAAGCGAGCTCTTCCCCTACCTCTTCATTCATAAACAAGACCAAACCTTGCTATATAGTAGCTGCACATCCTACCGATTGATGCATTATTATTTAAAATAAGCATGTATTTGTCGTCATGTTAATCTACCTTTTCAAGTACCCTTACTTAATCGTCTAATTAATCATTAGCAGCATACATTCATATTTTTAAATCGTATCATCTCATTCCTTCACTTTACACCGTTTTAATTACCCTTTCTTTATTTTTGATTCTGATATACTTATAAGTGCTATTAAACCCGTTTTATAAAAATGCATTGTTTTCTTACATTTGAAATTTTTTTAAATATATTGTGAATACTTCGTTGTTTACATAATTCAATTTTAAGATATTTCTAAGTTAAAGATGCGAACCATAATCAACCGGCATATTTATTCAAAAAAAATCCTTAAAAATGTTATTTTCAATAAAATAAGCTTCTTAAAATATTATAAAGAGTTAGGGTACACATTTGAATGTTTAGTTGTTGTATCAATGGCAGTTTATAAGAACTAATTTTTTTTCTGTGACATTCTCTTAACTAAATCTATAAAATCTATCATAAATCTCCAATAAATTAAACTTATATATTTTATAATTGGATAAATCAATTATAATAAAATGTTAAAAAAATATATATTTACTTAATAAAATAAAATAAAATCTAAAATCCATCCTTTGATCTCTCCAAAAAATATTACTTTAAGTTTGTTGTACTGACACCATGGCACCAAAAAAATCTAAAGTGACCAAAAAGCTTGAAGTTACTGTAGTTACCAAGTTGTCTACATCAAAAGAAAAAGTACTAGAAAAGCTTGTCAATTTAAATTTCGACTTTAAGAAACTAAATAACGAAAAAGCAACTAAATCCGAGTTAATTAAAAATTTGAAGTCGTTACATGTTGAATTGAGGGAACATAAACAAACTAATTTTAATATTAAATCCTTAGATTCAATTTCTAAAACTTTGATTTTAAAGCATCTGTTAAATTCTACTTCGTTAGAAGTTAAATTTTATACTGCAGTCTGTTTAGTTGATATATTTAGATTGTATGCTCCTAAAGACCCGTTTACTGAACCAGTGAAGAAAGTATTATTTTTTTTTAAATTATATTCATTTTAAAATTTATGGTTATAGAAAATATTTCACCTTTTTTTGGAGATGTTAAAGTTGGTGAACACTACCGATAAGAATCAACTGGAACTTGTAAAATATATTTTAAATTCTTTGGATAAAGTTAGAAGTATTATATTGGTTACCGAGCTATCTACTTCTGAACTAGCTATCGAATACTTTTATACATTGTTTAAACTTGCTGGGTATTTTCAATCTTATATTTTCAATTTTTTACTTACTTTTTTCTTATATAGGAATGAAAAGAACCGTAGTTATATTAACCAATTCTCAACAATTTTATCAGCTATAATAGATAATTTAGCTACTATTCCCTACGATATACTTTCCGAACTTATTTCACATTTCTCATCTACTGAAGTAAATTTTTATAGTATTCAAATTAGATCTAATAGATTTTGTCGTCTAGCATAAATCACCAAGTTATACTTTAGCTAAAAGTATCTGTACTTTATCAATAGATACGCTACAGACACCACTTTCTCAAGTATAAACTTTTTATTTCAAGATTTATATTAACTTTATTGTAAAGTACCTTGCTGATCTAATCGCTACTTCCAGTAGAGTTAGTGAGGATGAGAGTATCGATCAAAAAACTTTGAGCGAAGTACATAAAAATATCGAAGTTATTCATATCGCTGCACCTAAAATTTTAAGTGGACTTATCCCCCATATCGAATCTGAACTTGAAGTATTTAATCTGAATGATATGGTTGTTGATTTAAAATTGTAGGATGAAAGGCATGAGTTACGTATTTTAGCTTGTAGAACTTTAGGTTCGTTATTAGCTTCGAATTTCAACCTTATTAACAAACATACATCATTATGGAGATCTTGGACTACCAAGTTAAAATATTGGTTTTGAGATAATTTTTTTAATACAAAAATCTAGGTCAAACGATATTCACTCTCAAGTTCGTATCGCTTGGGTCGAATCCAGCCTTAAATTCTATATCAACCATTCACCGCTCTGTGCCAACTTAAACAGTAAATTTCCCACTATATATATATTAATTTTGGATAGATATTTTAGTAGAAAGGGTAATCGATACTGATGATAAAGTTAGGCAGAGTACCATTAAAGTAATATCGCAGTTGGATATCTCCTCTATTAAGAAATCGGTGTCCACCGAACTACTTAAGAAAATCGGGTTACGGGCGCGTGACGTCAAAGTAAATAAATACATAATTCCCATTTTTAATTTTTTAACTTTAGATTAATGTCCGAAATGAAGCGATACTATGTCTAGGAAAAATCTATCATGCTATACATGAGGATTTACTTAACTTTAATTCGGATTGCTCCGATAAGTTCGGGTGGATCCCCAGTTTACTTCTGGATACCGTATATACCAACGATAAATCTTTACTGTAACAGGTTTCGGCCTAAAAAGTAGTTACTAACTTTTTGATATACTTTTAGTTATTCCGTCGAAGCTTGTTTCAAAGACTATATTCTTCCTATAACCATAGACAACGAAATGATGTTGGAACGCTTGCTAGTACTGGTAGGCCAGTTGGAAGAGAAATCCATCCAGATATTTAAAGTGTTCTTCATCCTCCCCCAAAGGTACTTATATAATCTTTTAAGTTTTAATTTTTATTTATTTATGTAGTGTTATAAAGAACTTCCAGCTACTGTTGAAACTCTCGCAGATGCTTATTGTAATTTAAACTATAAATCTGGGTATTGAAATTTATTTTAGGGTGCAACTCGAACTGAAAAATCTAAAACCGAAATCAATAACGAGCTTTCCCTCTTCGCTAAGGCTATAACTAGTAAGTTTTTTTTTGAATTTTATATTTACTTACAACTATAAGATGATCTACCTGATAATGTCGAAGCTGCTAACACTATGGTCAAATATGCTCACTTCGCTAACAAGGTAGCTAACCAGAAGATTAACGAATTTTTGGAAGCTTCATTCAACCTCAACTACGACATCGAATTAAAGGTAAATTAAGATATAGTCTACTTGTACCAACCTTTATTTAGGACGAAGCTTTGAAACTAGTAGAACTTATTGACCCTTCTTACAAAAATGTTATCGAACCAATCTTCAGTAAGGTGATCCCCTACTTCATGAACTCGTCAATGATGCCCTACCTCATCCAACGTATCAAGCAGTTTAGAATAGCTTCCCGTCCTGGTGGTACTTTGACACAATCCGAGATCTCGTTAGGTGAATCCGCCTTACACCTCTTTAAGGTAATTAGCTGTTTGAGTCGTTTTTAATCGTATACGTTAGATACTAAACGAGTACTGCCCCAATATCTACGCCCAGAACTTGAACGAGTTGAAGGAGCTCATCGTCAACGACAAACAGAAACGGTTGGACGGACTTTCTACTTTGGTTACCTACCGTAACTCCGAATTGTTGAAAGATTCAAAAGATGAGTAAGTTTTTACAGCCTACTATACGCTTACTTTATATCTACAGCGAGTTTGTGAAGTTACTAAAAAATTTGATCCTGAAAGGATCTCATCTTGAAGCCAAGTTCTCGGCCCAGGTCATCGGTTCGTTCAACAGCAGCTCCAAAGCCATAACCGAAATTCTTAAATCCATAACTACCAACCTCAACCCCGACAACCCGCATACCGCCGCACACCTAAAGGCGTTTTCCCAGCTTCAGATTATCCACCCCAGTTTGACTAAAAAGTATTCTAGAACGGTGATCGATTTTATCATGTCCAAATTGCTCCCTTTCAAAGTCACCGAGGTAAGCATTAATAATTTTAGATTTTACCTGGTAACCTTTTGTCTTAGAAAACGGGTAGTCTAGATATCACTTTGAACGAAATTCCTTCCCTGTTGCTAGCTAAAGTATAAAACTTAAGTAGACTTTATAGGCTAATACTTTTTAAAGTTAAGTGGAATCTCAGTTTTAGTTAATAGGTTGATCTCGTTAGATATAGAGGAAAATAAAGAATCGGTGGAATCAGTGTTCAAGCTGTTATTAGCTTTGACTTCGAACGGTCAACTTGGCACTGAAAACTCTAGCTCGTAAATATTCTAGTCAAATTTTAAGGTTAATTTAAAATTTATAGGGAGTTGTACTTGTCGTACATGCGCTTAAAAGGGGCTACTTCCTTCCTCAAACTCACCAAAATACCCCTGCTTTCCAGCTACCTTACTCCCATCAACTTCTCTGCTTTGGCTTTCACAATCCAGGTACACTTTATGGAAATTGACCGATTAAATCATTAATATAGGATCCCGATTTCTTTGTTCGTGAGACGTTCGGTAACAAATTGATGACATACCTTAGAAAACAGATCTTACCGTCCAAGTTTGTTACCGTCCTCTTCCTAGCCGCTCCCGACCCTGAGCCCAGCTTCGTACACCGGGTAATTAATTGCAACTAACTATATTTTTAATTGACTTTTTTATGTTTAGATCAAAACTTTTATCAAGTCATCGCTATCCCAAGATAAAATAGGTATATTATTATTTTGTAACAAAATGGGTTTAATTGTCTATGCTATAGGCGAGAAATCAGCACGATTGGTCGCCTTCACCATTGTACGGCTTATTCATTTGCTAGCCCACGACCCCGATTTTTCCCCTGAGCTCGAGTACCTCAAAGTGGCCCAAAAGTAATCACAAAATTGATTACCTTTCACTTAATTATTTATTTTAGGTATATACTGTTCTTCTTGGAGGCGTTAGGCACCGCCGAAAACATCTCCGATATGTTTTCCATAGTCGGACGCATCAAAGCGGTCAAAGATGCGGTAGTTCCACCCAGAACCGAAGTAAAATTTATTTTCCTGAACAACTTACTTATTTTTCTAGAATCTATACATTCTCAGTGAGTTGGCCCATTTCGTCATTAATAGAAAGAAGGATCATCATCAGTGGTACATCACCCCCAATGCCGGTAACCTACCCCTCCCTTCCGACCTCTACAAACCTATTCAACTGGTTGACAATAAACCACTCGAGGTAAATGCTAGATTTCTTGTGTTTAATAAATTTATATAGGCGACCCGTAAGTCGTATTTACCCGAAGAGTTCTTAGCGCTCGGTGATACACTGCTACCACCCAGTGCTTTCAAAGAGAAAATTAAACGGAGTGCCATGAGCATACCTAGGTCCCCACGCTCGGCGCCCGGTACACCCAGTGGTATGGGGGATTCCGACCATGAGGAATCAAAATCACCAGCAAGGAGATCTAAATCCAACCCTTCCACTCCTAAGTCGAAATCGACTGGTGGGATCAAACGTCCGGCACCGTTAATGCCTACCTCCCCACACTACAAGTATTTTTTTTACAATTTGGAGTTGATACTGACCGTTTTTTATTTAGGGCACGTAATACCTCAAAGTAGTTGGGCATATTTAGCAAGATTTCGGGCTTGTACTTATACCACCAATTCTTTTATACTACTAGTGTGTATTATTAGCGGATCTATCCCTTTTTAACGGCTTCCTCCCTTTAAAAGTTCTCTGTGTTTAAAGTTCACCTTTTAAGGTTAACAAATTTGGGTTTTCTAGTAGTTTTTAATTTATTTTGTTCAATCGGACTTGCACTTTTTTGGTGTTCGAAATTGAAGATTTAACTAATTTTTACTGCTGTTCAATTCTGACAATTGTTAGTTTTTAAAGATAAGCTTAATTTGAGTTTAAAATTTTGGTTTAGGATAAATAAAAAGGTAGAGTTTAAAAATGTAAAAGCACAAATATGTTGAAAATAATAAGCTGATTTGTAATTAATTTTAAATAAGGTAATAAAATAGAAAGTTTTAAGTAAATATAAAAAATTGATCACTACTTTGTAGAAAAAATTAAGTAGTCTGTAAAGTTTATTTAGACAGGAATAGATTTTTAAAAAATATAGAATTTTTATAAGAATATATTTAGTTCTAAAATTACTGGTTTAATTTTTTAAGATTTTTAACTAGAACATTTAAATTTTAAATCAAAATTGAAGATAAATATTAACTTTTACAGTATTTTTTTAAATAGTACAGTTTAACTTTTATTTAATTGTAAATCCCTTTTTTTAGTAAAAATAATTAGTTTTTATTAATTTAGCCAGAAATATTTTTTTTCCTTTTATTTTAGTTAGGTTTATAGTAAGATTTCTATTTAAAAAGATAGAAAGCTTTTAAATTTTAACATATTTTTAAAAAGAATAGTATAAGCTATCTTTAAATAATAATTTTAAAAATATAAGTTTATAGATAAAATTAAAAGTATTTAAAAATAAGGTAAATTTTATTTTATTTAAATATACTTGAGTAAAGTTATTATTATTTAAAAGTTACTATACATAAATAAAACAGTTAATTTAATATAAATTAAGTTATTAAATTAATTTTTAGATATTATAAAAAATATAATTAAATTAGTTATTTATATAAATTTAAACTATAATAAATTAAAAAATAGTAAAAATAAATAAAATAAAATTAAAAATTTAAAATATAATAATAAAATAAATATAAGTAGTTTTAAAAAAGATAATATAATTATTTTATTTTAGTATATTGTTATTCTTAATTTTAAATATTAAAATACAAAAAAAATACTTTTACTAAAATTTAAACTTTAATTACTTAAGCTTTAATTTTAAATTTACTAATAAGCTACTAAAATTTATTAAAGTTTATTATTAACTTATATATATAAATAAGCTATAAAAGCTAATTCAAATAATAATAAAAATAATTAATAAGAAAATAAAATTAGTAAATTTCAAATTATTAAAATTTATTAAGTAATATATTAAATTATATTATATAGCTAAATTATACTTATAAAATAAATAGATATTATTTAATGTAATGTTTTTTATATTTTAATATATTATTTTTTACTTTCTAATATTAAATTTTAAGAAAACTTACTTACTTTTTTAATTATCTTATTTTTAGCTTTTACTATTTTAATTAAGTTATATAATGCTATAATAAGCTTAGTTATATATTTAAAAAGCTATTTTAGCTTATATTATATATTTTTTTCAATATATAAATATAAAATTTATTAATAATATATTTAATATTAATATTAATATTATAAATAATATTAGTAATAAAATACAATAATTATTTTAAATAGTTTTAATTAAGTAGTATAGCTTAATAAATAATTATATAAACTATTTAGTTATAAAATATAAGTAAATAAATAAAAGTTTAAAAAAATCAAAATGTTAAAATAAGCTTAATAAAATTTTAACTAAAAATAAATTAAAAAACTTTGCTTTTTAGCTATATTAAATTATATTTTAAAATAAATATATTTATTATATAAATATAATAAAATCTATAATTTATAGTATTAATATAATAAAAAAAAATATTTTTAGTTTTTATTAATATAAAAAAAATTAATATTTAGAAAAAATTATATTAAAATCTTAAAAATAAGCTTAAAAAGTTAAAAATTAAAAATTTTTAAAAAATAAAAACAAAAAATAGAATTTTAAATTAATTTTGGCTAAATTTTTTATTATTTTTATATATTATTTATTAGTATATCAAGTTAGTAAAGTATTTTTAAATAATTACTATATATAAATTTAGTTAAAATTAGTTTAAAATTAATTTTAAAATTATAATTTTTATACTTAATTTAATTTATTTTTAAAAGTAAAAATTTAAATTTTAAATATAGCTATAATATGTATATATATAATTAAATATATAAGTTATTAATATAAATTATATAATTATATTATTTAACTTATTAAAGTTTTTATTAAGATTTTACTAAGTAGCTATTTTAAAGGGAGCAATTTAATTAATTAGAGCTTAAATAGAAGGTAAGCACTTTAGTATTTTAGTATGTTTATATTAATAGTAAGTATATAAGTTTTTACTATTTAATCTAGTTAAGGCCAAGTATTTTAGCTTGATTATACTTAAAGATTTTAAAAATATTAAAGTAGTAATATAGAAAATAAGATATGTAAAAGTTTATTTAAAATAAAAAAAGGTACCCTTAATAGTATATTTAACTATTTACTTATAAAAAAGTTAAATAAGCTATATAAGATTAAAGTAATTATTATTTTTAAAGTAAGTTAAGTAATTGATAGATTATTTAGGAGAATAATATTTATTACATTAATAATGTAGCAATAATATTATTGAAAAGTTTTAATTAAAGTTATACTTTATTAGCAAGCTAATATTATTAAATGTTTTAGTAGTTTAACTTTTAATAAAAAAGACATTATTTTAACTTAAATTTATATTAATTATAAAAAAGATAATATAAATATATAATTGAAGCATTGAGTATTCAAGTCTAATATAATAATTAAAATATTATATTTTAGCTCAAGTTATAATATATTTATATTATATTATAGTTTTAGTTATATAATTTTAAAATAAGTTATAAATTAAAAGTTTAACTTTTAACTTTATATAAAATCTTTAAAATTTAGATTTTATATATATATATAACTTAAAGTATTAGTTTTAATATTTTAAGCTATTTATATTTTTTACTATATTATAATTAATTTAAACTTAATTAATATAAAGCTTTAATATAATACTTATATTATTATAGTAAAACTATTGTAATAATTTTAAATTTTTTTACTATTTATTTTTATTTTATAAAATATATTAAAAAAGTGGGTTTATATTTTTATAAATACAAAACTGCTATTGTAACTATATTATATTATAAGTAAATATTATATTTTCTTTACTAGAAAAATAAAAATAAAAATTAACTATACTATTTAATGTATAATAAGATACTAGTTTATAAAGTTTTTCTTATTACTTTATATATATATATATTGTATTTTTAATTAGCTATTTTTTTCACTTAATAATAATTTTATTAAGAATATTTAGATTTTAATTTAACAAAATCTAGATAAATATATTAAACTTCTATATATTTAAAGCTTTTATAGGAAATAATTTTAAATTTTTTTAATATATTTACTATAAAGTAACTATTCAAGTATACTAATAATCTATATAATATATTTAATAAGTATATTAAATTTAATAGGTTTAAAACTATCTATTAAAATTTTTTAATAGATTAATAA
This sequence comes from Capillidium rhysosporum, assembly GCA_037055185.1. Lineage (NCBI taxonomy): Eukaryota > Fungi > Entomophthoromycota > Entomophthoromycetes > Entomophthorales > Capillidiaceae > Capillidium > Capillidium rhysosporum. The sequence continues at coordinate 626 of JAWQFY010000708.1, read as the reverse complement.
ATTATATTTTATTACTATTTTTAGTTTTTTTTTAAATTATAATTTTTTTAACATTAATAATAAGTTTATTAATTTAAAATATTAGTTATTATTAATTTATACTAATTGGATTAAAATTTAAAAATATATATATATATAATATTTTAAAAAAGTTAAAGAAAACTTATTATTTAAAAAATTTTAAACAGCTTTTATTAAGCTATTAATACTTTTTTTTACTATATAATTAAATCTTTTTTATTTAAAAAAAAAATTGTAAAAAGTTTGCTTAGTATACTTGTTAGTCAAATAAAATTAATCTTTTAATAATTTTATAAATATTTAGCAATATTTTTAGAAATTTTAATAGTATATAGTACAGATTTATAATTTATTATAATAATAAAAAGTAAACTTTTTTATAAATTAAAATATTTTTTTATTAAAAGTTATTAAAAAAATCAGTTAATTAGTGCTTGCTAATATTTATAGGTGTAGTTAGTTAATATATATAATTTATTAGTAATATTATATTAGTATAGATAATATGTAGTAGAAAATATTTAAGTAAATTTTACTACATTGGAATTATTTAAATAAACTTATATATGTATGGGTATTTCTCATATTAATAAAAATACTTTAAA
>JAWQFY010000707.1:0-22483 GCA_037055185.1 Capillidium rhysosporum | reverse complement strand
TATTTAAATTTTTAATAAAATTTTAGCTAACAATCTAAATTTACTTATTAAATTAAAGTAAAATATTTAAATAAAGCTTAATATTAAAAACTTAATAAATTAATAATTAATAAATTAGTTATTATAATAATAAAATAAAATTTAATAATAAATATTTTTTATTTTATTTAGTTATATTAAAGTTTATACTATATTTATATATTTAATTTTATTATTAAGTTTAATATAATATATTAATAAATTTTATATTTATTTTTATATAATATAATTAGTTATAATACTATTTTAAACTTATAATTACTAAAGTATAACTATTAAAATAAGTATAAATCTATATTATAAATATAATGTAAGTTACAATATAGATAGTTTTATTATATTTACTAATAATTAACCTTAATTAAAAGCAAGCCTAAAAAATATAAGTTTTTTAAGCTTAGAGCTTATTAGTTAAATTTTTATATAAACTATTACTATTTTTAATTATAATATTAATTATACCTTTAAGTTATAAAATTAGTATTTATAGTATTTATATAATAATTAGTATACTAATATTTTAAAAAAATAATTATAATTATGCATTATTAACATAAAAAAACTATAAAGTTAATTTTAACTTAAGTAAAGCATAATAGTATTTTAATAAATTTAAATATATAACTACTATTAAATAATAATAGTAAAATCTATTTTTTAATAATAGTTGCTTTAAACTATTTTATAAACTCTTTTTTATAATTTAAAGATATTTTTATATAATAAAATAAGTTTTAAAAACTAAAAAAAACTTCTAATTTAATAAGTTATCTTATATATTTTAATATTTAAAAATATTTAAACTTTAAATTACTTTTATTATATTAAATACTAATTTTTAACTTTTTAGTTTATTAAAAATAATAAATTAAATATCTTTTAAATATACTGCTAATAATATATTAACTATAATATAAAAATTTTTAATAATAGTAATTTTTTAATTAATTTTTATATTATTATTTATTTATTAGCTAAATTTATTATTTTACTATTATAAAAGTAATTTAATATTTATATAAATTTAAAATTACTACTATATTAAGTAAAATAGTTAATAATAAAATTAGAATATAAAACTTTAAAAAAAGTAATTTACTTAAAGCTAAATATTATAAAAAAAATTAAATAAAACTAATTAGTATTTTAAGCAAATAATAATATATTTAGTCTTTTTTTAATATTACTTTTAGCTATAATTGGTTAAGTTAAAATAAGTAAATATTAGTATAAATATATATAATAGTATTAATAACTAAAGTTAGTATTTTTAATAAAAATATTTTTACTTTTTATTATTATTTTATTTAACTTATTAAATAATAAAGGATTTTTAAAAGTATATTATTAATTTAATTTAATTTTTTCTAATTATTTAGTTAAAAAATTATTAGAAAAAATAATAATAAAAAGTTAAAGTTAATATATTAAAATTAAGTATTTATATATTTAATTATTAAATTATAAAATTAAATAAATGTAAAATTAAACTATATAATCTAAATTTTTAATTTTTATAAAAATAATAAAATTATTTATTATTAATTATAATACTTTAGTTATATAGTAATTTAATATTAATATTAATATTTTTAATTATATATATTATTTAAACAAACTAAATAATAATAATTTATTTTATTTAAATATAATACTGCTTTTTTTTAACTTATTTTAAATAATTATATTTAATTTAAATTTAATTAAACTAAATTTTAATATAATACTTAAATTTTATTATAAAAAAAGTTATATTTTACTAATAATATAATCTTAATATAATTTTAAAATAAGCTAATATTAGTTTAAATATTAAATAAAACTGTTAAAAATAGATATAATAAGCTTGTTATACTTATATTAAGCAAATTAATAAATGAAATTTATTAAAATAAGCTAATATATATGTATTCTTATATACTTATTTATAATAATATAAATTTTTAATTTTTAATTTTAATTATTTTTTAAAGCTTTTAAATAGCTTTTTAAAAATATAGCTTTACTTAGTTATATTATTTAAATTTTATTTATTATATAAGATAATATATTTTTTTTAACTATAAGTAACTAAAAGTTTTAAACTAAATTTAATAATTATAAATATAGCTTTCTAAATATAGTAGTTATATAATTAATATTAAAAAGAAAATTACTTATTTAAATAAATTATATATATATATATTTAGCATAGTTAGATATTCTTTTAATTTAAAATTTAAGTAATAAAAGTAACATAATTAAAAACTAAAAGCTACTACTTTTAACATTTTTGGAAAATTATTTACTATATATTTAAAATATTATAAATTGTATAGTTATATTATATTAATATATTATTAAATTTTTAGTCTTTAGTTTATATTTACTTAATGTAATATGCTTTGAAAATATATAATACTAGCAAACATATTATAATTTATATTTTATCTAATATAAAATTTAATATATTTCTATTTGTAAATTACATTTTTACTTTTTATATAGCAGATTATGGGTTTAACCTATAAAATACAGGTTAACTAATATATTTTAGAATTTTTAATAGATTGCAAATTCAAAAATTCCTATTTAACAGCTATCTCTAAATTAATTCTTTAATATTGAAAGATTAGATTTCTGAAAAAATTAAAATTCTATAAATATAGTTGAAAGCTTTATATTTCAATATGCTTAAGCAGAACTTAGTTTTATTTAGTTAATTTTTACAAAATATAATAAAAAGTATAAGAAAACTAGAGCTTAAAATATTGTTGGAGTGGAGGAGAAAAAATTTACTTTATAATATAAAAACCGAAGTATTGTTTTATAGTATCGAAATTAAAACTAGAGAAAAAGTGTTAAAAAAAGATGTAACAAAAATGATGGTTACTTTGATCTGGTAAGTGCCAGCCTTAGTGAGGTACCTAACCCATTTGACGGACTGGTAGTTGGACTTCTCAAAAACTTTGAGGAACCGTACTAGTAGACCGGAGGAGGTAAACATAAGCACCTAAGGGATTTTAAAAAATATTCCAAAACTCAAAGTTAAAAAAATATTACCTGAAAGTTCATTGAGATAGGTGGACGGGACCAGGTCTTGTTGGAAGTAGTTTGTGTAAGCTCCGCTTCGGCGGAGAAGGAGTACTCGTTCTGCCCTTGGAACCTGGAAATCTTCCATACGATAGCGTTTTCGGCGGGTACGTACTTAGCTTTACCGGTAGTAACTCTACAGTTGGTACCGGAAGTGTTGAGTGGGGTTGGAATCTTGATGACAACGTTGTTGGCGTACAGTTTGGATGAAAAGTTTGCTTTGACCATAACCTTGTACTCGACCCTAGTTTTACCAATCTCGTTAACGACGGGGTGGACACGAAAGGGTAGATTTATGTTGTCGGTGGAGCGGTATCGCATCAGTTCAAACTCACCGTCGGGGGGGATGAAGGAGATGGTTCTATCACTGTCGAATTTACCTAACTTGACGCACTGGTGGAACTGGCAATCGTCGATCTCCACAGCGTTGGGACGACGTGAACTAAAAATCAAGTTAGGGGATTAATAGATGTAAATTTGCCGAATTGCTTACTTAGATTTGTTAACCGCATCCCGATCTAATAACAATTTGTCATTTAATCCAAATTTACACTCAGGAGTGCCGGTCAGATAAGCACGCATAAGGATCTGACCGGAGACATCAGCTCGTAAAGTAGTACCTTTAGTTGACATGGATAAATTTACTGACTCTATCACATCCACGAAAGCTTCATTTTTACGATACTTTATGTCGGGTCTACGCCAAGATATTGCCCCAGTTGCTTGGATAGTTATCTTGGAGGAATCTTCCTTCTATAGTTCAGTAACAATATAATTTTTTTAGTAAATGTATAGAATCAATTTTATTGAGCTTTACCACCGCTTTCTCCGACTTAACTCCTTCAGTAGTAATATAAAGTTTTAATATATCGGCATCGGTATGTTGTGGGTACCCAAAATCCAAAATCTCTATTTTCATTTGATATAAATATTAAATTTCTGAAAAAATTAATTGTATTTACCATCCAAAAGCTCGTAGATAAGTACAAAGTTATTCTTTACCGACTCTTCATCAAATTTAACGAAATAACTTCTACCTAAAGCTATAAATCTATAACAAAATTCGAATACTAAAGCTGCGTTAGCATTAGTCTTCGTAACTGCTACTATATACAAATTATCATGTCGTACGTGAAAAAAAGAAGTTGAACCTAATGTTATGAAAGGGGCACGTACGTTCGTATTAGATATAACTTGGATTCGAAATATATCGGCTACCGAGCGTCTATTTTAATTAAAAATTGAGGTTGATGTTAGATACATGTAGAGATTGAAAATTACTTTAAATCTTGACGGTACAACCGAGATATTAATACTTCTCCTTTCTGATTGTAGATAAAGAATGCCGATATCATTTTACTTTACTGTTCGATTTTAAACTTTTACTCCCACACACTCTCCGTCAAAGTTGGAAAAGTTGAAGTTCTGGTTAAGATTTGTAAGCTTGGATTGATTAAAATTACTCCCTAAGTTTCGGAACCATGCTTAAAAATTTGGAAAAATATGACTAAAGTTCAAAGAATTGTTGGTATTGACGTAATTCTTTTTCAAACTAAAAGTAAGGGTAAATAGAAGGCTATTAACTTTATACCAAGTACAAACAATTCTAATTATATACACAATATGTGTAAATTTAATAGAGAAGAAATTTATTGTTTTTTGACTTAAAACTAGTAGTATTAACAAGTATAAAGTATAAATATGTATTTAATCAAATAAAACTAAATTATTTAAAAATTAAATAGTAGTCTTAAGAGTAATACTGTAGATAGTATTTTAATGTCTAATAATTTATTCATACTATTTAAAAATGTCAATAATAAAAATAAGTATATATGAATCATAAGTGTTAGTAATATATACTTAGTGTAAAGCATTTATATATATAGATAAAGAATTTTGCTATATTAATTTCTTAGCTATAAACTATTAAAATCATTATAGTATAATATATATAAATTAAAAGTGCAAATAAGTTGTATAAAAATAAGGATAAAATTTATTTAAATTAGTTTTTATAATAAAAATATATATTTACTATTTATAATATTAGATATTTTACTATTAAAAATATTAACATTTTAAAGTAGATTTTTATAATAGTTAAGTTATTAATTAAGTCTAAAATATAGAAATAATATTACTAGAAGGATAAAGTTATAAAAGTTTAATATTTAAACTAGTTTATTTTTAGCAAAACTATAAAATATAATAAAAAATAACTAAGCTAGTAAAGTTTAATTATATTAAGTTAGTAAAAGTAGTAAGCTAAAAAAACTAAAAGTAATTATTACTAAATAGGGTAGTTAGTAAAAAAACTTTAAAAAATAAAGTATATTTTAAAAATTATAATAGTTTACATAAAATTATATAGTTACTATATTTAATAAGATTATCTTTTAGTTAAAGTTGCTAAATATAAAAGCTTAAAAACCAAAAAGTGATAAAATATAGCTAATTTAGCATTTGTTATATTAAGTATACTAAATATTATAATTAAATTTAAATAAAACTGCTTAGTATTTTAATTAGGTAGCATTATATCTTTTTTTTAACTTTATTTTTAATTATAGCTAGTAAAACTAAAAATAAATAAAAATAAAAATAAAAATATATAATAGTATTAATAAATAAAGTTAATATTTTTAGTAAAAAATATTATTTCTCTTTTTATTACCTTATTTAGCTTATTAAATAGCAAAGCTTTCTTAAAAGTAAACTACTATATTGATTTTATTTAATTTTCTCTATTTAATTAAAAATATTATTAGAAAAATTAATAGTAAAAAGCTAAAATTAATATATTAAATTTAAATATTAGTATATTTAACTAATAAAATTTAAAAGCTAAAATTAAAAATAATATAAACTAAACTATTTAATCAAAACTTTATTATTACTTTATTTTTTTAAATCTTTTATAATAAACTAAAAATTTTAAAATTAATTAAATTATTAAAATTGAAATTAAGCTAATTTTTTAATAAAAAAAATTAGTTTAAAAGTAAAACTTTATATATATAATTTATTAATTAATACTAACTTTAATAAAAAAATTAAAAATAGTAAAAGTTATTTAAATCTAATAAATAATAAATAATAAATTAAATAATAAAAAATAAAAAAAGCTTTAAACATAAATATTTAAAATATTTAGTAAATAGTTTAAATTATATATATTTATATAAGTTTTTATTAATTTTTATAAGTAAGTAAAGTTTAAATAATACTAATATTTTATATAATATTATAATTAAAAAATAGATAATAAATTTTAAATATTAAAAAAGTTAATTAATAACTATTAGCCTAACTTTTATTATTTAATTTATATAAACTTACAAAATATTAAATTAGTTTTAATTAAAATTATTAACTTAAATTATAAATATATATAGTAAAACTCTATTAAACTAAAATTTAATTATAGAAAATTAAATTAAACTATATTAATAATTTTATAAAAAGAATTATATTTATTTTAAAAAATTTAAAAATTTAAAAAATATATTCATTTATAAACTAAAAATATATTTTAAAAATAAGATTAAATAAAGTAAATTATTAATAATATATATTTTTTAAATTATTTAATATACTAGATAAATAAATATAAATAAATATTAAATTATTAATAGTTAAATACTTTTTTAATTAAATAAGTTAATAATTATTTTAATAGTAGTTTAACTAATATAAAATAAAATAATTTATATTAAAAATAATATTTTATATAAATTTATAATATTATATAATATAAAATATTAAAAAGTATTAAAAATAAATTAATATAAAGTAAAATAAAATAAATATAAAAACTAATATACTTATAATATAATATATATATATTAAACTTAAATAGTTATTATATTAATATTATATTGATATTAATTTTTTTAAATATTATAAAATTAAACTAAAATAATATTTTTAAAATTAAAAGTTAATTTACTAAAAAGTATATCATTATAGTTTTACTGCCTAAATAAATTTTTATTTAAAGCTTTTAAATAATATAATTATTTTATTATTAATACAAACTTTTATTTAAAATATTATATAATATAATTACTTTACTATTAATATAATAATATATATTTTTAAAATAATTTCTTAGTAACTTGATTTGCTTTTAAAATAATATTTACTATAAACTTATTTAATTTTTAATTTTTAAATTAAGCTATTTATATTATTTTTTAAAATTTATTTAATACTTTTATAAGTTTAATTATTAATATACTATTTAAATATATATTTTTTTAATTTGAATTTTTTTTCCATATTTTATTTTAATATATTTTAAAATATTAAAGTAATATTAAGCTATAGTGCTTAAATTTAACTTAATTAATTAATAAAACAAAGTATTTAAATATAATATAATTTTATAATAACTAAAATTCTTAATTTCAATTTAAACTTAAAATAAATTTAATATACTTATTTTAAGTTAAAATTATAATTAAATTTAAATACTTACTTTAAGCTCAATTATATAATAAAAATTTATTAATATTATTAGTTAGCTATAATTAATAAAGTTAATATAATTTTAAACTAATAAATAATTACTAATATATTTAAAACCTATAAAATATTTTCTATTTTATTATTGTATTATAAAACTAAATTAAAAAAATAGCTAAGTTAATTAAAGTATTTTTTATTAATAGTTAAAATTAAAATTTTTATAAAGCTATAAAAAATAAATAGCTTAAAATAATATTTATATAAACTAATAATAATAAAATTTACTAGTTTGATTTTTTAGTTATTTAATTTTATTATTAATAATTTTTTAAGCTTAATAAAATATATTTTATATAAATTATATTTAATAATAGTATATATTATATAAAGTAAATATTTAAATAAAGCTATATATTTATTATTTTATAACTAAAATTATAACTTATAAAAATTTATTATATATTAAAATAAGTTAAAATTTTAGTATCAAAATTATTTTATTTAATTAATATTAAAATAAAATATTAAATTAATTAATAACTAGCTAATAAAATAAAATAAAATAATTAATATTAAAATTTATAAACTAACTAATATATAATAACTTATAAATTAAAAATATATAGTATTAAAATAAAATAGTTTAAATATAGATATTTATATAATTAAAATAATAATAATTTAGTTAGCATTTATATAATTAATATATATTTAGTTATATTTTAATTAAAGCTTAAAAATATAACTAAATAATAAAAAAATAACTTATTAAATACTAAAAATTACTAAAAAATTAAAAGTAAAAGCTATTATTTTAGTATATATATATATAAATTACTATAATTTTAAATATTTTTTTTTAAAACTAGTATAAAATAAAATAAAATAAGTACTATAGTTTTTTATAAAATAAAAATAAAAATATAATATAAATATAAATATAAAAAATTCTAATATATAGTAAAAAAAACTATTATTAATTTTTTTTAAACATTTTATTTAATATAAACAAAGTTAAAATAATAAATATTAAGCCTATTTAATAACTTAAATAATATTTTAAAGGCTAAATTATTAAGTAAATTTTTTATTTAAAAAATATATATATTATAATTAAAATTGGAAAATATTTTATTATTAAAAATTAATAGTATATTTTTAAAAAAAAGTTTAAATTTATTATATATTTTATTAGTTTATATTTTATAGCTAAAAGTTATTAATAATAAACAATAATACTTTATTAAAATATAGTTTTAAAATTTAACTTTATTATTTTTAAATTTGCATAAATTATAAAAAATTTTAAACTTAATATTTATAGCTTTTAGTTATAAATACTTTTAATTTAGCTAATATATATAATTTTTATTTTAATATTACTATTACTAAAACTTTATATTTATTAAACATATATTTATAGTTTTAATTATAAATATTTTTAACTACTTTATAAATTTTATACTTTAGCTAAAACTATTATTAAGGTTTTACTAAGTAGTAAATTTAAAAGTAGTAACTTAATTAATTAAAACTTAGATAAAAAATAGTTATTTTAGATTTTTTTATAAATTTTAAATAAGAAACAAATATTATAATTATTTATAAGCTTAATTTAAAGCTAAATATATAAGTTTTAGTATTTAATAAAGTTAAGTATTTTAGCTTAATTATACTTTAAAATCTTAAAAATATATTTTAATAATAATATAAAAATAAAATATATAAAAGTTTATTTAAAGTAAAAAAAAGTTCTTATAATAGTATACTTGTAATATTTGGTTTTTAGTATAACACTAGTAGCAATTTTTACATTATATAGTACAAAATACCACAATGCAGAGGTGGTAACAAATATAAGCATTTATATAATAAAGTTAGTAAATGGCAACAAAGTAAGATTGATTTCATTATCAATTATAGTAGTAACAAACATAAATGCTTAGTAAGCAATATAAACAAGCAATATTAGCAGAGATTTGATAGCAAAATTGATATGCATTTATAAGTAGTCCAGATTATGGGTAGCAACAGCTGCAAGGACTACAAACTATTTGGTAGCAAAGAAGCAACTAAATCCCACATATAAAATTTATAATAGAAAATAAGGGCATCCACAATTTTAAATGGCCTTTATATTTCTAATAAAACAGAGTAATAATAATAAAACAAAAATAAAAAAAAGATATGAATGTCTTACCATGGCATAGCAATACTGGCCTAGTGAGCAATTTAGTATATTCAAAGCAATTTTGAAAAAATTTAAGTTATCAGCTGTCAGGATTTGTTGTATGTTGATAAAATAAAGTTTTTTATTGATTAGCACTGGCAGCTGTACTAGACTTGTTTTTAGATGCTGAACTTATAAGTTTTTAAGTAAAAATAACAGAACAAAGAACGTTTTTTTGTTTGAAATTTCAATTAAATTGTTGAGATTTGTTATGTAAGGTTATTAAAATGAATTTGTGTAATTTTGTCATCTGAAATAAGAAAAAAATGATAAAAATCAAATAAGCTTAGGAAAAAATAATAAAAAATGATGAGAATAATCATTAAGTTAGTAACTTATAAAGTTGCTGAGTAATGAAATGTCACAATACTTAACTATTTGCTTATAAAAAAATTAAGTAAACTATATAAAATAGAGATAATTATTATTTTTAAAGTATATTAAATTATTAATAAATTATTTAGAAAAATAATATTTATTATATTAATAACATAGCAACTATATTATTAAAAAGTTTTAATTAAAATTTTGCTTTTATAGCAAGTTAATATTATTAAATACTCTAGCAGTTTAACTTCTAAAAAAAAGATATTAATATATAATTAAAGTAATAAGTATTTATATTTAGTATACTAAGTAAAGTATTATAATTTTTAGCTTAAATTATAGTATATTCAAATTATATTAAAACTATTTTTATATAATAAAATAAAATTTTAAACTAAAAAAATACTTTTAATTTAATAAACTAATTTATAAATTTTATATTTAGATATATTTAAGTTTTAAATAATTTTTATTATATTAAATATTAATTTTAGCTTTTTAATTTATTAAAAATAATAAATTAACAATTATATAAAACTATTAAAAATAATAAAATTTTTAAAAATTCTAGTATTATTATATTTTTTCTATATATTATTATATAGTATACTTTTAATACAAAAATAAAGTTTTTATATTATATTAATTTATTTTTAAATAAACTTTATAAAGATTTAATTATAAAATTTTATTTTAATAAATTTATAAAACTTAAATATTATTTAATTTTAATTATAATTAAAAATATTTATAGCTTTTTTATAAAAAAATAAATGTACTACTTTATATTTTATAGTATTATATATTATATAATACTATATTTTTTATAATATATAGTTTTATAAAAAAATAACAATATATATTTAAGAAAAAACTTATTTTACTATATAAATAAGCTAATATAAAGTAAATTTAAAATTTAAAATAGTATTTTAAAGCTTTATATAATAACTATTTTCAGTATTTATAATTTTTTTTAAGTTAATTAAATTTAAAACTTTTTATAATTAGTAATATTATAATTAAAACTTAAAATTTTATTTTTATTAATATCTAAACTATAAAAGTTATTAATATTTATATTTTAACTTTACTAATATTTTAAAGTTTTTTTTTACTAATTTATAATTTACTATTAAAATATTTTTTAATATAAAAATTGTAAAAAAATGACTTAAATTTATTTTAATTTTTTTAATACTTAGTATATTATATATTAATATAGTATAGTTAATTATTAAAATAATTTATTATATTTTATATTATTAATATTTACTTATTTTTTATATTTGTATAAAGTTGTTTTTATATATTTAATTAAAGTTATTATTAAATTAGTTATTAATATTATAACTAGTTTTTTTTATTTATATAAAAAAAAATACTTAGTATAGTTAATTTTTTACTAATTAAAGTTTTAAAAAAATATAAATAAATTTAATAATAAAATAAAATATTTATATTACTATACTTACTTTTTATATACAGTTTAAAAAGATAAAATTAAATATTTAATAGCTTTAGCTATATTTTTAAATATATAATAATACTATATAAATATGTTATTTTTAAATATATAATAATACTATATAAATATATTATTTTTTAATATATATTTAATAATTATATATTTAATATTATTAGCTTATTTATTACTATTATATTTATTATATAATATAGTATTAGCTATAATATTTTTTTTAAATATTTAATATTAAAATTTTAGTTTTTTTAGTATATAAATATATATGCATTATTTTACTATTATAGTAAATTTTTATTATATATTTATAATATTATAATGGTAATACCTTTTAGAAAACTATATATAATAATTAAAAATATATAAAACTTAAGCATTATTATATAAAATAAATATTAAATATAATATTTAATTATTTATAAAATAAATTTTTTTATTAATATTTAATTTAAAAAAATTAAATTATATTTTTTATAGTAAAAAAATACTAATATTTATAAAATTATATTAAAACTATCTATTTTTATAAATTTTTAAGCTATATCAAGTTTACTATTAAAGCTAGTTTTAAAAACTTATAAATAGCTAAAAAAATTTATAGCTTTTATTATAATATTTAATAAAGTAGTTTTAGCTTATAGTTTATATTATTAGCTATATAAATAAACTTAAAAGTACTGCTTTAATATAAATTTACTATTTTACTTTTTTTATAATAAAACATATTTTAATATAAATAATACTTACTATATATATTATTTAAATAATAGAAAATTTAAATATATATATTAAAAATTTATATTAGCAAAATATATATTATAAAAGTTGAAAATATATATTTATTATATAGTAATAAATATATTTTTAATTAATTTATTTTAACTTTAAATATATATTTTTTAAGTATTTACTTGACCATAATTTATATATATAATATAAATAATAATATTTACTTTAGTTTTTTAATATAGTATTTTACTTTTTTTTGAATAAATAATAAATTTAATTTTAGAATAAAAACTTTAAAGCTTATTAATTTTATAATATTATAATATATATATTATATATTTATTAGTAGTATCAAAATATTAAATAATTTTAATAAAAAAAATCTAAGTTTGAAATATTTAAAAAAACTATAAAGGTATTAAAAAATAATAAAATAGAAAAATAGCTTTTAATTAAAGAAATTTTTAATAATTATTTTTAAAATTATTTTTACTATAATTTATAGCTAAAAATAAAACTAAATAAAAAGTATATTTAAAGTTTTAAATTTAAAATTTATTATTTAAAAGTATTAAATAAATTAAAAATATATAATATTAAGCTATTTTAATATTAATTTATAATTATAATAATTTATTTTAGTATTATTTTATTATTAGTAAAAATTTTAAGCTTTAAATCCAGTTTTTATAAATATTTATTAAATATAAATATAAATAGCTATTAAATATTAAAATTAATAGTTTTAAATAAATAATAAAAAGTGTTTTAATTAAAATTTTAAAATTTAAAATGAATAAAAATTATTTAATTAGTTTTAACTTATTAATAAGTTTTTAAATTTTAAAATTTAAAATTACTTAATTATAAAAATGTTAACTTGCTATACTAGCTAACATTTTTTATAAAAAAACTCTATATTTATTAAAATTTTTTAAAAATTTAAAACATTTTATAAATATATTATTATAAAGCTTATATAAAAAAAGTAAGCTTTTATTAAATAAAAAGTTAAAAGTTATTTAATTAGTATAAGTAAATATAGCTTTATTATTTAAATTTTTTATACTTTTTTAATGTAATGCAAATTATTATAAATAATTTTTATAGTACTAATAATATATACTATTAAAAAAAGCTATTTTAATTTAATTAATATAATATTAAAATTATAAAAACTAATTTAGTTTTAATTAGTTTTATTTTTAAACTTTTTATTATTTTTAAAATAAAAAAATTTAGCTTATAGTAAATAAATACTTAAAAGTTATAACTTAGTAAATAGTAATAATAAAATTTTTATTTTATAGAATAATTTAAAAAAATTTATAAAAAATAGTTAAAACTTTATTCAAAATATAAAAATAACTAATAAATAAATATAATACTATTAATATTAAAATATTTTTAATTTAAGTAAAAAAATAATAAGTATTATTAATTATATAAGTAAAATATTATTTGAATTTTATTTTATTATTTATATAATTTTAATATACTTTTTTTTACTATATTTTATTATTTTAAATTTTTTAAATTATTTAAACTATTTACATATTATTAAAAAATTATATTTAAGTTTTTTTTTTTATTTAAATATATTATCTTGTTTATTAAAAACATTTTTAAAATTTACTTTTATTATTATTATTTATTATTAGCCTTTTATTTTATTATAGCTTATTTGAAAAATAAATAAACAAACTTTTAAACTTTAAATATTTTTATTTTTAGTCTAAATATATAGCTTTTTACTTTTTAATAGAAATTTTTATACTATTAAATAAAAGTATTAAAATATTTTAATTAATTATTTATTTTTATTTTTTTAAATTTAATTTAATATTAACTTATTGCATTATTAATATTTAAAAAAGTATATTAATTGGTTTTTAATTTATTAATAAGAATTTTTTTTTAAATTTATATAAGTTTAATAGATACTAGTTTTTTATTTTATAAGCAAATAATATATTTTTAAAGATTTTTTTAACCTTTTTATATATATAAAATAATTACCTATAAGGTTTTAAAAAATTAAATATAAAAACAAATACTAAAACTTTACTAAATAGCTATCTTATTATTATTTTTTATAGTAATACTTTTAAAAAAAGCTTTTTAATATAATTTTATTTTTAACTAATATATATTTTTTTATATTATTTAAGTAATTTAATATGTATTATTTATAATTTTCTAGCTTATTTCTTTTTTTAAGAGCTTTATATAATTATTTTAGGCTTTTTATATTTAGCTTTTTCTTAGTTTAACTTGATAAACTAGCAAATATATAGCACTATTTTTTTACCACTACTTTCTTTAATGTTACAAATTATCTAATAGCTAGTATATTTTTTTACTTAGACTATTTACTATACTATTTAGATAAAATGCTTTTCCTACTTTTAGAGCTTCTTTCTAATGTATTTTTTTTTAGATATAATAAAATAATATTATTATATTATAGCAGAAATTTATTTTATACTACATATGCATATCAAAGATTAGAAAATAAATATGATAATTTAAATTTACTAAAATTTAATAATTTTATTTAATATAATATAAATATTTAAAAATATGTCTCATCAATTTATTAACTCATAAAAATAATTGATTAAAAAAAGTAAGTTAATAATGTGAGCATAAGTAGTGAAATAAAGAACAGGGGTGTAGAAATGCTGTGATAGCAAAAACCTAGTGGATTGATATTGAAAATCAAAGTCTGGGAGAGTTGAAAGATAAAAGAACTGCAAGATATTAACAGTACAAATAGGGAAGATAAATTATAGACCTGAGTAGAGCAAGGATAGATGACTGCCAAATAAGTCTCTTAATTTAAAAGGGGCTTGAAATAACTTAACGATTAGATAAATTCTAGGCTTTAGGTTGAAATCTGGGATACCTTTCAGGTGCTTACAGGGGAGTTAAGTGAAGCTTTGTGCTTTAAAGCGGTGGCATAACTAAAAGGCTCTTTAGTTTGTTCGTAGCCTTTCTTAGCATCCTGAACAGAAAAAGTACTTGGTAAATTGGTGTCAGTAAAGTCGTTTATAGCTGGTTGATCGTCACTTTCGGATTTTTCATTACTAAAATGTTAGATCATAACCGAAATCGATAAATTACCTTAATGTACTAGATTTTAGTTCACTATCAAATGTAGGGTCAATGAATGTTGGAGTGGAATCGCTTAGTTTTAAACTTTTTACAGCTTTAGTAACCGACTTTAAATCATAGACGGAATCCACTAAACTCAATTAGATGCTGTTTTCATAATATAGTTACCTTTCTTTGACTGATTGCTGGTATCGCTAGAAGGAAGCGGAGGGAAAAACTCAAGTCCAAGAGTTTTTTTAACTAAACATTGATTAAGTTACATGTTTTCATTAATATTTACTTTGTGTTTCAGAAATTGGTTTAGCATGTGGTGAATTGTATCCACCATTGATTTTACCATTGGAATTACGATGACCTTCCTTGTTTTTAGAGCTTCTATAACCAGACTTTTTGTAACCGCTATTCTCACTTTTATTTGATGGGGTGTATGCTTGTTGATTAGTAGGAACGTAGTGAGGTGTCTGGTTATTCCCCCTAATATTATCTTTAAAGTAATTGTTAGAAAAATAAATATTGAAATAATTTAATAGTTACCTCTTCTGTTGTATTTTGAATTCTTATAGCTAGAATAACGTGGTTGGCGTGAGCCGTCATAGTTATTGAAGGGTTTGGACCCGTTGTAAGAATTATAAGACTCTACAGGTAGCTGAAATGGGGGAGGCCCCCAAGAATAAGTTGGGTATATACCATAATTTGGGCCCATTACAGGAGAAATTTGATGCCCGTTGGTAATAGGAGCCATAGGCTGTGAAATAGGAAATCTAAAATATATTAGTTCTCATAATTAAATAGTAAACTTACGATCCTCTAAGTAGAGTTTCAGACTTTATTCTAGCAGGTATAGGGAAGTTCCTTATAGTTTTTTCACGAAGATAAGCTTGCATAGATAATGCAGCTTCTTCATTACCAAATTTCAAAAACCATGTATTTCCAATATCTGGATGTATAGAAATAATCCCTGGGCAATTTTCGTCGAAAATATTTCTTATTTCCTAATTTTTTTAGTATTTCATTGGTAAGCAACCTTACATTTTCGGTGATATCAACAGGAAGATCTCTTAAAACAATTGTATTACGCTGAAGAACAATATTTGGCTTAACTCTCATTTTATTTTCGTCCAGTATTACTTTATCACTACTCTCCAAAACAGAAGTTATTAATTCAATATCTTGGCAAAACCCTTTAATATGTTTAAATTCTGGAATTAAAGAAATGGGTACAAATAAATCGGAGCTCATTTTAGAAACTAAATAGATTAATACACATATTATAAAACAAGTTACCGATGTAAGAATCGTTGGCTAAATTATCTCTAGAAAATGTTTTTTCTAACTTCTCTTTGAGCTTCTCCCTATATTCTTCAGCTAAAAAAATTAGTTAGATCTCTAAAAGGCATTTACGTGAAAGCTCAGTTGTATCTAGCGTCTCTACTGAAGATTCTGAATAAGGTGTAGATAAGCTAGAACTCTTAGTTTCAATCGAAGCTGTTCCGTTCTGAGCTGATAGTTCTGTCTCCGAATTCATTCTATCCATCATTTATTCTCAAACTTAAACAATAAAAAAAAAGAAAAGTCGCAATTTTATAAAGACTGGGTTTTAACTGTAGTAATTTTTCTAAGCCTAACTTTGATTTATTATTGAGCTTCAATCAAAGATTTTTAAATGTTTTGATTTAACACTAAGTTGTATTGGAAAGATTCAAGCTAATTAAAACCGAGAATATAATTGTAGAAAAACTAAAATTTTAAAGGATAAGTATAAAAAAAACTGATATGTCATGAGTCTAAATTAAATATGAAGCTTTGAAAGTTAGGTTCAGTTGAATCAAGTCTAGATAAATTAATTTGATATACTGATAATTTCATTGATAAACTTTAATCTATTAACAAGCAAAACAGTATTTATAGAGGTGATGACTGAGTTTCAATCGTTTATTGCTGCTATACATGAACTCCAAATTATATTGACTTATAATAAGGCTTAAAATCTCACCAGATAAATTTAATTAAAATTTGTTAACTTCCAATAATCAGCTTCCTAAAAATATCTAGGGAACAATATCTGACTTCTTGTTTTTAATACTAATTTCTGCTATAAGAGATTTTAATTTTTTAGAACGTTCAATATACATAGGTATTAACTAAAAACCAATAAACATATCAAATGTTAATTCTCCTTTATTTCATTCTCACGTTTTTTAAGTTAATTGCAATTAATTTCTAATTTAGTTAAATATCCATAAATTCAGAAAATAAAATTTTTATATAGTAGGAATGAGTATTAAATACAAACATCCATTTATGCATGATTTAGCTCCATTAACCGCTTGATATTTAACCCTTTTACCCCCACATAGACCAGAAATATTTAAAATGCATTAATTTAGTCCGAAAAATGTCAGATATAGCCTTGGAACATTAAAGTTTTTAAGAAATATTTTAAATCCAATTAGTTAATTTGAGATTTTTACTTATATCTCATTTATATAAAGCAAAAAATGTTTGAATTGTCACTAATAAATAAGGTTGACCAAAGAGCTTAACAAAAGGATTTTAATTAAAAACAAATAAGCAATTTAAAGCCAATCAATTTAAATTTAAACTGTAAACTTTATTAAATAAAGCCTAAAAATCTTACAAAATATTTTGAACTAAAATTGATAGGTTCAAACAAGTTTACTTTTTGTATTTAAAATGTCAAATTAGGCTTAATTTGGTTAAAACTGTAAAAATTACAGAATTTGACCTCAAAACTTTAAAAAAGGCATTTTGATCAAAAAATGACAAGCCAAGCATTCTTACCATATATATAATTAAAAGTATAGACAATTTTAAAAATATTTTCTATAAAATTGGACAAACTTTACAAAGTATATTTCCAATAAAAATTTTTATAATTTTTTTTGAAAACCAGATATTAAAAATTAGCTAATACCAGTATTTATATTTGTATAAGTATATTATTTTAAAATATTTATTTAAAGGTAAACTAATAAGCTCTGAAAAGTATAAACTTAATATAGTAATATATAATACATTTATTTATTTAAAATAATTGCCTTTTATTTTTTTTATATTTTAGTTTTTTTACTATATAATAAAAGCTAAGCTAAAATTATTAGTATTTTTTTTAGTTTTTTTATATATTTAAATTTATACTATAATAATTTTTTTAATATTATTAAATAAATATAAGATATATATTATAAGATCTAAAAATTAGAAAAATTAACTTTTAAAATTTATATTTTAAATATAAAATATAGAAGTTTAGCATTCTAATCACAAGTTTATAAATATTATAATAAAATATATTAACTAATTAAACTATTTCATTATGTTGAAAAAAATATTTAAGCTTTTTATTTTTAACTAAAATACTTTTTAATTAATATTACTAATAAAAGTAATAAAATTAAACTTTATATATAATTTACTAATTTTAAAAATAATATTTTAATTTTTTAAGATTTAATAAATTAAAAAAAGCTAAAAAAAATTAAAATTTATTATTTATATATTAAAAATTTAATAGCTTTTAAATTAAATAATAAAAATATTTAAATAAATATAGCTTTTTAGTAATTATTTTTAAGCTTATTTAATTAAGTAAAAGGTTTATATTATTTATTATTAATTTGATATTAATTATATATATATAAATATAAAATTACTTTTTAAATATATATTTAAAAAAGTAAATAAATGAATTTTTTAAAAGTATTACTATAGTTTTAATATAATAATTTAAGCATTATATTAAAATTTATTATTAATTAAGTTTAGATTAACAATAAAGTTATTTAAAATAAATTAATACTTTTTAACTTATTTTTAAATATTTATTTTTAAATTATTATTTATTTAATTGAATATATTATTAGTATATATTTTATATCTAATTTTATCTTTTTAAAAACTATTTATTAATAGCTAATATTTAAGTATATTTTTAAAATTTTAAATAAAAATAAAGCTAATTAAATATATTTATAAATATAATATACTACTAAATTTAATTTTTAATTTTTAAGCCTATTATAATTTTTATATATATTTATTTATAATATTAATAAATTTATAAATTTTAATAGCTATATATAATATATATATTTACTTTAAAATATAAGTTAATTTAAATTTATAATAAAGCTTTTTAATTTATTTTTAGTTAAAAGTTTGGTAATATTTTAACTTTTTAAAAATTTTTTAATATAATTATAATAATATATATAGCTATTAAGTTTTAAGAATTTTAAATATTTATATACTTTTATATTTAATTTAAAATATATTAAAGTATTAATATAAATTTTAAAATAATATACATATATATATAAAATTAAAAAGTTTTTTTAAAAGTATAATTTTTATATATTTAAAATTTTTAAATTTTTAAAATAAGTTATAATTAAAAAATTAATTTTAATTTTATATATATAGCTTAAAATATTAAAATTTATTATTTTTAGTTATATAAATATATTATTTAAAAATAAACTAAAAAATACTAATTTAATTTATATAAATATAAATATATTTTTAGTTAGTTTATTTTATATAATATTGTAGTAGATTTAAACTTAATTAATAATAAATTTTAATATAATATATTATTATATTAAAACTATAGTAGTAATTTAAAAAAAAATTATTATATAAAATTTAATTAAAAAGTAGATTTATATAAATATAAAAGCAGTTATTATAAAACAAACTTAATAAAAAATATAAATATATATAAAGTATTAGCTTTTAGATATATAGTTTTAATAAAATAAGTTTAGTTTAAATTTTATAACTAAAAGCTAAAATATAAAATTGAGAATTAAAAAATATTTTGCTATAAATACTATTTTTTTAAAATTATTTATATATTTAGTAAAATAATAATAATTAACTATTTTCTAATTTTATTTATTTATTTATATTTTTTACTTTTAATTTATTAATAATAAATTAAAATATACTAATATAATTTTAAAATATTTAAATAAATTAAAAAAAAAAATTATTCTTTTTTTAAAAACTTTATTTATAAACTATAAAAAGCTTAAATAAATAAGTTATTTTTATAAATAATACTATTATTATAGCTATTTTACTATTAATTAATAGCTATTATATATATTATTTTTTAAATTATTTTAGTTTACTTTATAAATATATTAAAGCTAAATTTTATAAAAAAAATATTATATTATATTTATTTTTATACTTTATTTATATATTTTAAAATTATTTATTATTAAAAATTAATTTTTATTTATATATAACTTAGTTAGCTTTACTAAATAAATAATAAACATCAAAATTAAAATTATTATAATTGTTAGTAATAGTTTAAAAACTTATTAATATCTTATTATATATATATATAAACTTTTATTATTTAAAACTATTATAACATTATAATATTTTATATTTTATAACTTATATATTAGCTTTAATATAGTATTATAAATTAAATACTATATTTTTACTATAATTTTTTTTATAATTTAAATAATATTATATATATTATATAAATTTAAAAATATTTAAAAATATTTTAATATAAAATTTAAGTATAAAAATAAAAATTATTTAAAAAAGATAAAAATTATTTTATATTATTTTTATTTAATATTTTAAATTTAATAATATTTTACTAATAGTAATATAAGCTTTATTTATTAAGTATTTTTACTATTTTTTATTAATACAATATAGTTTTTTATAATATATATATATATTATTTTTATTAACTAAATTTATTTTAAAGCTTTTTTTATTTTAATATTTGTTAAAAGAAAATATACATTTACTTATTAGCTAATTTAATTAAAATAGCTTTAAAAAAGTAAAATGTTAAAATTTTATTATTTAAAGCTCTAAAAAGTAATATAAAACTAAATTATTTAAAATATATATATAATTAATTTAGTTTTAAAAATAAACTAATATATTTTATAAAATAATTAAAATTTATAATTATTAAATAATATTTAAATAATATATTTAGAATTACACTATAATTAATTTTTTTTTAAAAAGTACTATTTTTAGTAGTTTTTACAATATAGCTAATATATTATTATAAATATACTTTATTAATAATTAGTTTATTATTATTACTAAATTTAAAAGCTAAAAATATTTTTAAAATAATATAAGTAATTTAAAACTTAAATCTTTTTAAAATATATAAAATGGTTTATTAAATTAATAGTATTTATTTAATTTAGAAAAGTTAACTTATTATATAAATATAAACTTAGCTAAAATTTAATATTTATAAAATAGTTAAAAATATTTTTAATTAGAAATATATATTATTATTATTATTATAAAATAAATAGTAAAGCTATAGCTATAATTAAGCTTTTTAAAATTAGTAAAATTAGACTTAAAAATATATTAATAATTATAATAAAATTATAACTATATTAATAAATAACTTAATTTTAATAAATTAGCTAAATATTAAATATAAATTAGTTTATACTTATAATTTAGATTTATAATTTTAAAAGTATAAATAAAATATTAATATAATTATAAATTTAAAATATAATATATATTATACTTGTTAAATAATTTTATACTAAATAAAGTAGTTATATAATAATTATTATAAGCTTTTTTTTTAATTAATTTATTATAAACTACTTAGCTTATAGCTAATTTAATTAATATATATATAATATATAATAAAAGCTAAGTTTAATTAATATTTTTTTGAATTTCTTAATAAAAAAATTATTTTTATAAATTTAAATTATTAAATTAAGAGTAAAAATTAAGTAATTATTATAGTTTATTATAGTAAATTTTTAAAAAAATTAAAATAATCTAGTAAATAACTTTAAAATTAATAACTATTTTTAAATTATTTTAAATATATTTTTTTTATATAGCTTTATATTTTTATACTTTTATATTTTTATACTTTTATATTTTTATACTTTTATATTTTTATACTTTTATACTTTTTAAATCTACTTTATTTAAAATTATATTTTATTATATTT
>JAWQFY010000706.1:0-22494 GCA_037055185.1 Capillidium rhysosporum | reverse complement strand
GCAATTATATATTTAATTATAAATATATAAAATTAATATATATTCAAAAGTCTTAATTTATTTGCTTATTTAATTTAATAAAAAAGTAAATTCATTTTTTATCTTAATTTTATATTAATTAAAAAATATATAAGTATTTTAATTATAATTAAAAGTTTAAATAAAAATAAAATATTAAAATAAAATTGCTAAATTTATAACTAAAAAAAATTATAAACTTTTATTTTTTATTTAAATTAAATTACATTTTAAAGTAAAAATTAAAAGCTATAAACTATATTATTAATATCTATTAAAATAAAAAATAAAAATCTTTTAAAAATAAAAAGTTATAGTAAATAATAATATATATATATAAATAATTAAATTTAATATTAGCTATTAGTAAAAAAAATATAAATATAAATATATATTATATAATATATAGTAATAAAATATATAGTAGAATAAATAATATTTTAAATATAATAATTTAGTTATATATTAATTTAAAAATAATTAGCTAATTAAATAAAAATTTTATTAATATATATTATTTACTTTATTTTAAGGTTAATTTTTTTTTACTAATAGCTAATATTAAATTTAATTTTTAAATTTTATAATAATAAGTTAAATTAACTATATATATATTAAATTTTAATATAACTTTTTAATTTTAAAAAATATTAATATTTTAGATTTATTTAAAAGAAAATTAATATAATTTTTTAGTATAATAAATACTATTAGTATATATTTTACTATAGTAATACTATAGCTTTTAATACTTTAATATATAATTTAATTTAGCTAAAAAGCAGTATTTATTAATTTATTTTTAATTATAAATTTAGTAACTTTGTTTTAATAGTTATATATATATTATTTATTATAAAATAAAAATAAAGAATTAAAATTAAAATATATATATATATTATTTTTTAAAACATTAAGTTAAAGTATATTTTATTTAAAAAAAAATTAAAAAATCTTAATTTTATTTATATAAATATAAAATTGCAACTATATTATTAAATTAAAAAAATTTAAAGTAGAGCTTAATAAAGTACTATTTTATAAAATACTTTATTTTTCTATAATTAAGTATTAAGTAGTTATATATTAATTTTAAATATAAAATTAAGCTAGATTAGTAAAATATATTTTAGATTTTTATAGCAGTTATAATTATAAATAATAAATTATTTAATTATTAAATTATATTAAATTTAAAGTAAAATAATTAAAAATAATACAAAGTTAAAAAAAAAATTTAACTAAGTTATTAATATCTTTTTAGTTTTATAAATTTATTTTTAAATAAAGATCTATTTTAAAAAATATAAAGTAATAAAATCTTAAAAAATAATACTAAAAAATTATTTAAAACTAAAAAATTAAATAAATAAACAAAAAAAAGCTAAAATAAATATAAGTAAATAATTTTAAAAAATATATAATAGTTAAACTAATTTATAAATTTAAAAAAATGTATATAAATAATATAAAAGTAAGCTTAATTAAAAAAAATTATTATTAGTTTTTTAAAAAAATTACTAATATTATGTAAAAAATAAAAAATAAATAATAATTAAATATTAAATAAGTTTACTAGTTAGAAAAAAAGTTATAAAATAAATAAAGCTATTATAAAATAAGTTTTTATAAATAGTATACATTTTTTATTTAAAATAATTTAATTAAAAAAAAGTAATATTATATTATTAGTTTTATATTTATATAAATATAAAACTGCTATTATAGATATTTTTATATAATATTTTTATATATTAAGCTTTAAATTAAAATAAAAGTTTTTTTTAAATTAAACTTATTAGTAATAAATAAAAATTGCATAATAAAAAACTAAAACTAAATTTTTAAACTAAACTATAATTCCTTTTTTTTTAAATAAGCTTTTAATAAAAATATTAATATTAATTAAATAATTTACTAAAATTTAGCTAAAAAATATTTTTTTATTTAAACTACTTTTTTATATAAAGATTAGTAAATAAAATAATAAGTAGCTTAGTAGTTTTTAGCTTTATTATTTAACTATTATTTAGTTTTATTTAAAATAAGTTTAGTAATTATTTTTTTAAACTTAAAACTATTATATATAAACTTTTATTTTTATACTATACTAAAATAAATAAAAGTTAAAAGATTTAATTTTAATTTTAATAGCTTTTTTAAAACTATTAAAGTTAAAATAACTAGAATTTAAAAGAAGTATTTATAGCCTAAAACTTAAATTAGACTAATAATTATAAAAGTATAAATTAAATATAGTTTATTATAAACTAAATTATTAAAAAGCTTACTTTAAACTTAAATATAATATTAAATAATATATATATTAAATTAAATTATTATATTAAATACTAAAATAAATAATTTATAATAACTAAAATATATAACTTATAATAATTAAAATATATAACTTATAATAATTAAAATTTATAAATATATTAAAAATCAGCAGCATTAATATACAATTTATTAATATGAATTTTAATTTAAAAAAAGTATAATAAAGCTTTAAAAATAATTAAAAATATAATATCAAGCTAAGAAAATAATAATAGTTAATTTAATTAGCAAAAAAACTTAGTCTATATATAGTAAATACCTATATAGTTAACTAAATCTAGACTTAACTATCTATATATTAAATAAATAAAGTAGTTTATATAAGATAAAAATAGAAGATAAAATAAATAACCTATAATTTTAAATATAAGTTATAGTATTTTAGTAAAAAACTCTAATATAAAATTAATAAAAATAATAAAATTAGATTAATAGTAAGTTATTTATTAAATAAAGAATAATTAAAATATCAAATAAAGTTAACTTTACTTTTTAGTTTTATATATATATTTTTTATTACTTATTAAGTATAACTAAGTAATAATAAAATTTATTTCTAATTATAAATTATTATACTAAATAATATTTAATAAAAATATAGTTATAAATTAGTTTATACTAAGTAATATTTAATAAAAATATAATTATAAATCAGTTTCATACTAAGCAGTATTTAGTAAAATAAAATTAGTATTTTTTATCTTATTAAAAAAATTTAAAAATATAGAAATTTAAAAAAATAGATATTAGTAAAGCTTAGTTAAATGAGCTAAGTAATAAAGCTTATAATATTATAAAAAATAATAAATTTTAAAGCTTAAAAAAACTAAAATATAAAGTTTTTAAGTTAGTATAAATAAAAATACTACTATTTTTTATTAAACTATTTAATTAAATATATATTTTTTATAAAATTACTTTTAAATTCTTAAAAACTAATATATATTTATTATATAAAAATATTAATACTTTTAGCAACTACTAACTAATTAGCTTATTAAATACTAATAATAAATAAAAAGCTACTATTTAAGTACTAAAAAGTTAAAACTTTTTTTTAATAAATAGTTTAGTTTTATTTAGTTTATATTTATTTTTAATAATATATTTGCTTTTACTAGCTATATAAAACTAATAAATATAAAAAATATATAGGTAAATTAGTATTTATAAACTATGAAAAAGCTTATTATTATATTTATTTATTAACTATATTATAAGTTATAAGTTTTAATAAAAATATTCTCTAATATATATTAACTGTACAATCAATATAAACTTATTAAAAGAATTATTAGAAGTAGGTTTTGATTGACATGAAAGTTTAAAAAAGAACAAAAAAGAGATAAATTAGAAATTAGATTTTAATTGATATAAAAGTTTAACAAAAAATAAAGAAGTAATAAATTAGTATATAATAAAAAATAGTGTATACTAAAATAAATATCTTATTATTATTTTATTAATCTTATTTATCTTTATTTTTATTTTATTATATTTTATTAGTTTATTATTAGTTTTTTCCTGTATTACCTACTTTTCATATTTACTTAAACTTTATACTTTTAGTTTAGTTTTAGGGTTAGCTGGAATTGTGGTAATAGAATTACCAACCTAAAATTAGATGTATTAGAAGTATAATTAAGTAAATTATCCTAAGAAAGATAGTAGTACTTATATAATAATAGCTTTGCAATAAATAGTTACTAGTAAAATTTTAATAGCTTATTGAAAGCCTTATATTTCAAAGTATATTGATAGAAAATTTCAAGTTAAAATAATAAATAAAAAAATTGTAGTAGTTAAGTGAACAAAGTATAGTAATTGCAATTCTAAAAAGATTTGTAAGTAGTGTAAGATAAATATAAGGTGCTTAGGGATTCTAGCAAAGGTATAAAAATGTAGTAAGAGCTAAAGATGTCCACAGTTAAAATAAGTTATAATAAAGATTATTAGAAGAGAGTAACAGTACTATATTAAGAAAAAAACTGCTAAAAAGTTAGTAATGGAAGAAGATAGCTACAAAAGAGCTAATTAAGTATAAGACAATATATTTAGCTGCTTACTAAAGGATAAGAATAACTATCTAGTTAAATCTAATACTTAAGCTAATTTCAAATATTATAGATGGGTAGAAAGACAGTTTTAGTCAACAATATATTATAGCATTTTTAAGCTTAGCTTAAGCTAAATTATTAGTTAGTTAATAATATAAATTTATTTTTTTAATAGCTTTTAGTATATATTAAAAATATTTTTTATTTTTTACTATTAATTTATTATTAAATAAACTTGATAATATACTTTTAAATACTTATTATAAGTTTACTACCTTTTTTAAAATAGTAGCATTTACTAATAATATTTATTATAAACTTGGTTTAGCTAAATATATACTAATATTTAATAAAATTTAAATATATATATATTTTAGTTAATTATAATAAAAAATATTTTTTTAAAATAGTAGTTATTAATTTAAGCTTTCTTATTTTTTTATAATATATTTTTAACTAATTTATTAAATACTTAAATATTTTACTACTAAGTAAAAAAATAGCTATTAAGATAATAATAAAAATTAGTATTATAAAGTTTAAATATTATTTATTAACTTAGTTAAATAAAGATATTTTTATTATAAGTAGAGTTCTACTAACTAATATAGTAACTTTTTTTATATTTTAGTATAGATTATATTTTTTTTAACTTTTATATTTAGCTTAACTTAAATATAATAATTTTTAACTTATTAGTTATAAACTAAAACTAAATTTAAAATAATATATATAATAGTTATCTAGCTTAAATTTATAAAAAACTTAATCTAGTAAATATTTTATTACTTAAAAGGTTATAATTTTTATTATTAGCAATAAACTTTTTATAATAATTCTATTAATTATTATTAGTATAGTTTATTAGAAAAAAAAAGTAAAGATATATAAAATTTTAAAGCAAAATTTAATAATTAAGTATATTTAGTAAAATAATAAGCTTTAAAATATATTAGCTATTTTAAAAAATATAGTTTAAATTACTATATAGTTATTTATAGCTAATATTTTAAATATAATTTATTTTACACATTTAGCTCTACCTTTATTAGAGGAAAAATTAAAGTAAATTACTAGTTTTATTTAGTAGGTAGAATAATTACTTATAGTTAACTTAATAAATATAAACTAAAAGTTATTCCTAATTATATTTTATACTTAATAGCTCTTAATACTAGCTGCTATTACATTTTAAATTGTTTTTTTTGCTTAGAAAATTTAGCTAACTTTTTTTTAAGTAATGTAGTAGTTTTATATAAACTACTACTGATATTTATTACTACTTTTCTAAGTAATAGAAAACTTTGGATTAATAATCTAATTCTTTATACTATAGTATAGCTTCTACATTATATTTATATTAGAATAAATAACTATATACACTTTTCTACATAAATGGAAAGCCCTTTTCTTCTTAAAGTCTAAAAGTTGCTTAACTTACCTTCATTATAAAAAAAACTATACTCTCTCTTCTCTACTATAACTAAGTACTATGTTAGTTATAGCTAACAGAAAGCTGGTATTTGCCTAGTCTTCTCTCTAATTTTCCCAGATTTTAAAAAAATATAAAATTATTCAATATATATATATATTTATTATCTTTAAGTAGGTTTAAATTTAAAGTTAAAATTTTTAATATACTAATAAAAATTTAATTTTTTTTTTAAATAGTTAAAGCAAATAAAAAATTAAATATATCTAAAAAAAAATTAAACTAAATTAATTCAATTAAAATAAACGGTTTTAGTATTTAAGTAAAATTATTTATCAGATATACAGTTAAGACTTTTCAGATAGTTTCTAGTTATTAGACAACCACTTTAGAGCAATGCGGTTAACAGCAGCATCTTCTAAAATTCAATTTAGAATTGGATAATTGTTCATACCTGAAAAAACAGCATATAACTATTATTTTTTTCTAAGATATTTAATGTTACTTATTTTAATTAGTATACCGTTTACTACCGCTTGCTAAATACTTTTATAATATTTTGAAAGTAACTTTTACATCTTCAAAATATTTTTCTACAAAATTAATGATTGTGGCTTCAATTACCTTTTAGGTTAATATTAATTGTGGGGGGATGGAAATGAAGGGCAGTCACCCGTAAGTTCAAAATTTAGCCTTATGATAAACTTAATAGTATTATGACTTAAATTTAACTTTAATAAGATACGCTTCTAATTACAAGTGGTTAGTATTTTGAAATGAAATCAATTTAAAACATAATATTTAAAATAAATTACAATACGATTACTACCTAATTTGATCTAGAAATTTAATCTCTTAAAAGTTAGCTTCCAAGCATCGAACTCCTCGCCGAACGTATTTAAACTATGTACGTTTAAGCTAGTAATAATAAATTTTAGTTATTATTTCGATTTATTTTATTTACAATATCAGATTTATCAAAGTTTTATCAAATGAAATGTTAATAAAGTTAGCTTCTTTTAATTTTAATTGAACCTTTACACCCTCATTTTTAAAGCTAACTTTTTTTAGACTAGATAAATTAAACGTTTTCAAATTCTAGTTGTAACTGATCCTGTACACTAACAAATTAATAGTGAAGAAATAATATTATCGCGGTAAATTATAGGTCAATGGGAAAGGAAAGCTAAAGAATAAAAGAGTATTCGTTAAAATACATACTTTAAATTGGTATTTTTACTTTTTAGTTCCAGTTGCATAGGCAATTATTTTATGATTTCAAATATGACTTTAGCTTCAATATTAAACTAAAACGTTTGGTTAGACCACTTTAATTACATAAAGAGAGTTCTTTTCCTTTCACTACAATTACCAATTAGTTCAGTTAACTTTACCAGCTGTTCAACTCCAACTTATTGACTCGACAACTTTAGTGAATTTTACTGTTAAAGTTTCAGCTTGCATTAAGATTAGGGCTTTTTGAAAAGATTATCACTCGACTAATAAACGAAACAAAGCACCCTATTCAACTTACCAGTTAATAGCAAGTAGTTATGATTCAGCCCAACAACAAGGTAACTGTCGACCCTAACCTGGACTATACAACTAGGAAATACCACAAACAGGAGACAGCTTCTGAAAAATTAGATCGTGTACTTGACGATCTATGGTTAGACTTACCTTCATTCTTCAAATCGTTTATACCTTGTGTAGGTTGGTTACCAAAGTACAACCGTGTATGGTTGTTGGGTGACATCATATCAGGGTTCACTTTAGGTGTGATGTTGGTACCTCAGACTGTAGCTTACTCTAAATTGGCCCAGATACCGGTTCAGTATGGTTTATACTCAACCTTCATCGCCAACCTTATCTACGCCATATTTGGCGGTTCACGTGAGATTGCAGTTGGCCCTAACGCCGTTCTAAGTCTTTTTATCGGAAGTGCAGTTCAAGCGATCACTGCTATCGAAGGTAACTTATACACTCCAGCTCAGATCGGTGCAGCTATGGCTACTATGTTTGCGTTCATATCTTTAGGGCTCGGTTGCCTTCGACTTGGTGTGCTTTTGGAGCTTATCCCAGCACCGGTTATCGTAGGTTTTACTACCGGAGCTGCATCGACCATTATGCTGAGCCAGCTGGGTACCATGTTAGGAATCCCCAATATAAACACTACTAAACCAACCTGGGGGATAATTGCCGATTTAATTATGAACGTACCAAATATCACTTGGCTCAACTTAGTATTCGGTATTATTACCTTTATATTCTTATTAGTACTCCCCATCTTCGTAAATAAGTTTAACAAGCGTTTACCTGTTTTGAACTATTTAGCAATTGGTGCCAACGCTATAGCTGTTATTTTGTTCACCGTTATTTCGTTAATACTTTTTAAATCGATTCCCGATCTCAACCTGACCATCGTCAAATCAGTCCCTAGTGGGTTCTCTTACATCGGTGCACCAGTACTTTCATCCGATTTATGGAATATAATGTTACCATACGCTCCAGGATTGTTCTTGGTAGCTATTTTGGAGCACACAGCCGTGGTCAAAAACTTTTCAGCTAAAGTTGGATACCAAGTATCAATTTCACAAGAGTTCTTTGCCGTTGGTGTAGCTAATTTATTAGGCTCATTTTTCTCTGGGTTTACAGTGTCAGGTTCTCTCTCCAGAGGAGCTGTGTTATCTAGATCGGGAGTACGTACTCCTTTCGCTGGTATATTTATTGGTATCGTACTGTTAGCTTCGTTAGAATTCCTCACCCCTGCTTTCTACTATATCCCCAATGCTTCCTTAGGTGCCATCATCATGCGAGCTGGTATCTCACTTATTCCCACTTATTCCAGTATGAAAGAACTGTGGACCACTAACATCGTTGACTTCTTCGTATTCTCTGTAGCAGCAATCGTAACCTTTTTCCTAGGTGTACAGTACGGTATTGGCAGTGCAGTAGCCATCTCGTTTATTTACTTAATTTACAACATTGCCAGACCCAAATTCTACATCTTAGGTGAGGTTAAAGGACGTGAGATATTTGTTGACAAATACCACCCTAACTACGTATGTGAGGATGCTGAGCCTGGTGTAATAATATTCCGTATCCAAGAGTCTATTATCTTCCCCAACATCACTTTCTTACGTGAACGATTGATGAACCACGTTTTAGAGTTTTCCAAATCAGGAGCACCACCAATTCTGTCTAAGGATAGGCTATGGTCCAGTGATATAAATGACCGTGCTCTTCGCCTCAGGAAAGCAAGGGCTCTTCGTAACCGTAATAACGGTATGCCTACCGTGGTTGATGAAGCCAGTATCCCCTACTTGAAGGCAGTTGTACTCGATCTGGGTGCAGTTAATTATATTGACGCTTCTGGTATCCAAGGCTTGAAGGAGCTTAAGGACCAACTATATCTCTATGCCGGTGCACATCCTAGCCAAGCTAGCTACTTCGGTATTGAGCGTCCTCAATTCGAGCTACACTTTGTCTCAATTCATCTCAAGGTTTTACGTTCTATTACTTTGTCTCAATTACCGCTGCCAATGGATTACATAATCAAACTCGATAGCTTTGATTTAGAACCAAAGGGGAAGCCAATCAACAACGAAGCCCAGTCCAACGATCCAGTAGCTGCGCACAACTTAGCAGTAGTTGAAGACGATATTATCTCAGTAACTAGCCAGTCAAATCATAATGATATCAACCTCGAACATCTAAACCCCTCAGTAGCACTACAGTTGGATGAAGAACTGAACCGTACCATCATTCAACCCGAGATAGACCGGGCTATCGGAGTTCATCACAACACAACTGGTACTATAAGTGGCAATGACGATTTTGATGCCAGAACCCACATCGAGCCTATCATTCTTAATAACCTCAGTCCTTACATCCACCTGAGTGTTATGGGTGCAGTAACTAGAATTAGAAGAAATATGTTTTGATTTTGTTTAAATTTATAGAACTGATTTAATCTGGAAGGTTGTAGTTATTGAAAAATTAAAAATATTTAATTTCTTAAAGTTTTCTAATTAATACAAAATAAATATTAAGATATAGTGGGATTATTTTGCTATTCAACTTTTTCTATTATTTTAATTTAAAGGTATTCTAAAAGTCCTAGCAAATTTTAAACTTATTCTATAAGTTCAAACTTTAAGCTATTATTTTTTTATTTGCTTAAGTTATTAATAAAGATTTTAAGTTTTATTATTGCTATTTACTAAGTTATAACTTTTAAGTACTTATTAATTATAAGTTAGGTTTATTTATCATAAGATTAAAATAACTAAAAAAATAAAATTACTTAAAGCTAAAATAGTTTTTTAAATTTAGTAGCTAATAATTTAATAAGATAGTTTTTACATTTAGTAGTATTTATAATTATTACTATAAAAGTATTTATAACATATATTTAAAGCTTTTAACTTATATACTATATACTTAAGTTTTTAATTAGTTAAGATAAATTATAAAATAATAAAACTTTAAAGTATAGCTTTAAAATACTATTTTAAAATTTTAAAAAATTAACTTAATTTACTTTATAATATAAGGCAAGTTTAATTTAAATATTTTTAAAAAAATTTTAGCTTTTTTTTCACTAAGTAAAAAAAGTATTAATTTTTATAATATTTAATATTATAAAGTATAAAATTATATAACTATTTTTTAGCTTTATTAGGATTTTTTTAAAGTATAAATAAAATTAAGTAAATTTAAAGCTTTATAAAATATAGAAATAAAGATTTTATTTTATAAAATACTACTAAAATAATTTTTTAAAAAGTTAGTTTAAAAGTAAAACCTATAGATTAAAAGTATAATATAAAATGCTATAAAAAAAACTATATTAACTATTTAAATAATAATATTTAAAATTATATAACTATATTATAAAATAAATACAGATTTAATAAAGTATTTTAGCTTATAAATATAAACTTAAATACTTATAAATAAGACCTATAAATAAAAAATATAAAAAATATAAAAAAATCTATAAAACTTAATTAAGTAATAAAATTAAGTTTTATTATTATTATTAAATAAATAAAAGTAAAAATAAAAATAGTTTAAATAAATTTTTATAAAAGCTAAATTATTATATTTAATAACTATAATTAGCTAGTATAATATTTTTAAAGTATTTTTATATAATATAATTATTTTAAATAGTAAATATTAATTAATTTTTAGTTAGAATAAAATTAATATTAATTTATTTTATAGTATTTAATAAATATTTATAATTAAATTAAAATACTATTTGATATATTGCATTAATTAAGCAATATTTAATTATAAGCTTATATATTAAAAATTATTAAAATAAATTTATTTAATCTTAAAATTATACTTTAAAGCTAAAAATTTAGTTTTTATTAGCAAGTTATAGAATTTTTTTAAATATAATTTTTTTTTAAATAAATAAAATATTTTATTAATAATTTTTATTCTATTATTATAAAAAAAAATTATAGCTTTATATATATATATATTTTAAAATTTAATTTTATATTAGTAAAAATATTAATATTTTATAAATATTCTAAATCTTAAATATATAATAATCTAAAGTTATTTATAAAAAAATAAAATATATAATATTAGCTATACTAATAACTAATATACTAACAAAATTTAATTTTAGTACATATTATTAATATAAAAAATAAACTAATTAGCTATAAAATATAAATATAATAGTATATAAAAACAAGTTTTAAATACTATTTATAAGCAGTTTTTAATAAAGTATTAAGTTTAAAAGTATAATATTATATTTAAATTAATTCTTTATTTAATTTTATATCTTATATATATAATATTATAAATAATTATATATTTTACTAAAATAATTATAGTTTTTACTATTTATATTATAGTAACTATTATAATTATACTTTTAGTATATTTATTTTTACTTTATTATTACTTTTATTAAAATTTATATAAATTACTTATTTTTTTATAGTTATTAAGTATTATTTTATTTATTATACCTTATTTTATATAATAATTAGCCTTATAAATAGTAATTATATTAAAAAGATTTACTATCTTAATAATTTAACTAATTTTTTTAAAATAGTTTTTATTACTATTTATATAATACTAAAAGTTATTATATATATATTTTTAAATATAAAAATTTTATTAGTTTATTTATTTTAAACTATTTTATAAAATTAGATAAATATAGTAACTTAAATATATAAATATAATTTTTAATTTAAATTTTATACTATAATATAATATTATTAGCTAGTATTAAAAATTAGGTTTTTATTAAATTAGTTAAAAAATAGTTACTTTTTACTTTAAACTTTTTATTTATTAAGTTATTAACTTTATTATTAGCTATTTTAATTTACTATAATAAATTAATAGTTTTATATTTTAATTTTGATATTAAAAATTACTATAATATTTTATTTAAAACTATGTAAATAGCTTATAAAACTTTTTAAAATAAAAAATTACTATAAAAGTTTTAAAATTCTTATAAATAGTTTTAAAATTTTTTTTAATAAAAATAGTAGTTTAATAATTATTTTAAGCAATAAAATTCATAATAAAACTATAAACTAAAAAAGAAAATAAAGAAATAAATTTAAAAAATTATATTAATCTTTATTTTATAAAAGTTAGTATAATAAAGTAGTTTAACTAAAGCTTAACTTTATATTTTATTAAATATTTTCTCTTATATATTATTAACTTAAAAAAATAAAATAAATAGCTTTATAATTATATTTTATTTAATATATATATAGTTTAATTTTTAGCCTATTTTTTTACTATAGTTTTTAAAAGTCTTTTTACTACTATTGTGACATTTCATCACTCAGTGACTTTATAAGTTGCTGACTTAATGATTATTCTCATTTTTTTTTACCATCTTTTTCTAAGCTTATTTGATTTTTATCATTTTTTCTTCTATTTTCAGATAACAAAATTACTTAAATCTATCTTAACAATTTAATCAAAAATTTGAACAAAGAATAATTCTTTGTTTTATTATTCTCACTCAAGAACCTATAAGTTCAACATCTTAAAATAAGTCTAGTATAGCTGCAAGCACTAAACAACTAAGAACTTTATCTCATTAATATATAACAAATTACAATAGCTAACAATTCAACTTTCTGTAACTCCCATTCAAATTATACAAAAATCAATTGCAAATTCACTTCTGCTGTAAAATAGTAAGACATTCATATTTGTTTCTTATTTTTGTTTTATTTTTATTTCTCTGTTTTGTTGAATATGTGAAAGTTGTCCAAAATTGTGGATGCTCTTATCTCCTCTTATAAATCCTATACATAAAATTTAGTTTCCTCTTTGCTACCAGATAGTTTGCGGTCCTTGCAGCCATTGCTACCTGCAACCTTGACTACTTACAAACATATGTCAATTTCACTACCAAATCTCCGCTGATTTTGCCTACCCACATTGCTTACTGGGCATTTACATTTGTCACTACTATGATCAATAATGAACTCAATCTCACTCTGTTACTATCTACTAACTTTTTTGTATAAATGCTCATATTCATTGCCACCTCTACATCATAGTATTTTGTACTGTACAATGTAAAAATTGCTACTAGTGTCACACCAAAGACCGGATGTCACAACTATAACTTTATTTTCTTATTTTTTAATATACTTATTTTTAATTTTTTATAGTTTTAATTATAGGTTTTTATATTACTTTGATATTAAATTACTTAAATTTTACTTTTTTTATTATAATATTTATTTATTTATTAAAAGCTAGTATTTATAGTAAAATAACTTATTATAGTAAGTTTTTATATATTTTATTTTATTAGTTTAATTAGTTTTATTATTTTAAAAAAAAATTAATTATATTTTAAGTTAACTTAAATAAGCTAGCTAAAATATTTCTTTTTTACTTAGTTTATTTTATAAAAATATATAAATTTAATTATATACTTAATAGTTAAATAGATTGTTAAAAATTTAAATAAGCTAAAAAAAACTTTATTTTTAGTAATATATTTATATTTAAAATTTAAATTTTTAATATAAGTTTTTTAAAATTTTTTTAAAATATTTTAATTAGCAATTACTATATTTGCATTTTTTATTTAGTTAAATAATTTTATAATTACTGCTACTATTTTAATAATTATAATTTAGAGTTATTTTATTTTATAATATTGAAATATTTTATAATTAATAGTTTTTTTTTGCTTAATTAGTTGAAAAACTTTTTTTAGTATAGCTTTTAGGCTTATATTATATTTTACTATTAAAAAGTCTATTTAATTTTACTAAAATATTTAATTTTTTTCTAAATTTTATATATTTATATAATTTATTTTTTGTTTACAAGTTTTAAAATTATTTTAAAATTTTTTAAAACTATATATATTAACTTAGTCAAATAAACTTATATATTACTTTAATAGTATAAATATTAATATTTTATTTATTATTTTAATAGATATATAAATAATATAGCTTATTTACTTAATATTATATTTTAATAATTATTTATAGTAAAAAATATATATAAATAATATATAAATAATAAAGTATTATAAAATCTAAAATAGTAATAATTATTTAATATACTAAAAGCTTAAAAAACTATTATTTACTATACTTTAATTTCTAATATAAAAATATAATCTTAAGTATAAATAATAGATATATTTTCTTTAAATAAAATTTACTACTAATTAGCAAAAAATAATTAAAGCTTTTTTTAATTTATAGTTTTAAATAAGTAATAAAATAAAAAAACAAGCTAATATAATAAAAGTATAACTAATATATAATTAAATTCTCCTTTTATTTTAAATAAATTTTTTATATAGGTTTAAAAATTTTAAATTAAAGTTAGATTATATAAATATTTATAATTATTAAATTTTAAAGTAAAAAATAATATAATAGTAATAGTTAGTATTTTAATTATTTAAAATAAATAAATAAAACCTAATAATAAAAATGCATTTAAGTTATAAGTAAAATAAATAAAATAATAAAGATAATTAATATTATAAAGCTAGTATATTTAAGTCTATTTAGAGTATTATAATAAAACTACCTTTAATTTTTTTAATTTTTAACTTATAGAATTTTTTATATATTTTAAATATACTTATTATAAAAATATAATATTGTATATATTACTATTTGTAAACATTAGCCTTTATTAACTATTTTTACAAAGTAGTAAATAAATAATTATAAAAATGCAAATACTATAAATTTTTTTTAGTATTTTAACTTTATACAACATATAATATTTAAGCCTTTTAGTCTTTTAAAAATCTAAAAAAATTATTCCTAAATTTAATTTTAAAATACTAAATTATAGCAAAAATATAGTAAAAATGAAATAATTATCTAAAATTTTATTAAAAATTAAATATATATATATCAATTATTATAAACTAGGTTTCAAATTAATTACTTAATTAATTTATGCTATTAAAATTTAAATTATTAGCATATTAAATTAAAAATATTTAAATAGAAGTTTAAAGTAACTATTTTATTTTAACTATGCTAAAAAGCTAGATTTCAAAGCTTAAATCTGAAAAACATTATAAAAAATAGTAATAAATTGTAGCAATTTTGTAGAAAACTTTAAAAATAAGAATAAGAATTAAATTTTTTATTATAATATAAGTTTTATTTGTTAAATATATTTTCTAAAGATGAATGCTAAGCTTTTTTACAGTTATATATATACATTATTAAATTAATATATATATTTTCTATTTAGCTTCTAAGACAACCTCCTAAATTTATCTAACTTACTTTAATATTTTAAGTAAATAAGCAAATCCTTTTTATTCAAAATTGGATTATAGTAGAGCTATTCTCCAAATGTAACTAGTAGCTAAAACTATTTTTTGGCAATCTACATAAAATGTTAACTGGTCTAAAATTTAGTAACTTTAATTAAAACTAAAAATGAATAATCAAAATAAAGCAAGAATCGAGCCAGCACCTCCATCAACAACTACTTCTGGTCAAGGAGATTTTTTACCACCTACAGAAAATAAGCCTGGTTACAGCAAGCTAATAAAAAGTCTACACATTAATAGAGAGATACAAGCGAAGATTAATGAAACAATTCACAGTATTATAAGTTCTAAAGTTCGGATTCAATCCATAAGAGTAATTAAATACTTCTTTATTTAAATTAAAAATTTTTAAGGAATCTTTAACTAGAAATCAGGGTTCTTCTATTAGCCGAAATCAGCACGAAGATTATAGTAATATTTCAAACAGATACGAATTTGGTAGAATTTTGCGCTCTCGTAGCCGAATAATGAAAAATAATGATGCTATTATTACATCTGGTGATGTTAAAGAAGATGAAAGAATGCGTGCAAGTGCAAACTTTGAATACTTTCCTTACTTTGTTGATCAAAAAGATAGAATCCCGCTTGAAAACAGCGACGTCATTTCTCTTGCGAAAAATCCACCTCTAATAAAAGTTAATCGACGATGGGTTGATGCCGAATTTAAAGCATTAGAACATGCAGTCTCTTTAGCTAATTTTAGGATCTCATGCAATGCGATTTTAACTACGTAATCCTTTTAATTTGATAGACATTCTTATATTTATAGCTTTGGAGTTGATAAAATTAAAGGTGAGTATGTAGTAGAAAGCTGCCTCGAACTTACCCGAGATCCGTCGCTACCGATAGAATGCAAGAAAAAGCTTTTAGAAATAATGCAAATCCCTAAATCTGAGCTACTGGTAAATATGACCGGTATCGACTGGGGTAATGTAGCTAAGTTTATTCCTCAACGTACTCCTTTGGAATGTGCTATCAAATGGGCATGCTATGGCCATCCTTTTGTTAAATCCGGTCCATTTTCGTCAGATGAGGACAAGGATTTAAAAAAGCTAGCAGCTAAATACAACGAGCGTGACTGGTTTGCGATCGCTAATGAACTAGCTACCCGACGCAATTCAATTCAGTGTTTCAATAGATATCAGTCGGCTCTAAATCCAAAACATCTTAGACGGTAAATGATAGCTATTATATTAAAATTTATAACTTTTAACTTTAGACGTTGGACTAAAGAGGAAGATAGAGTGCTTGTAGAGGCGGTAAAAGTATTGGGTGAACGGAATTGGCCGCAGGGTATTATTTCCGCATTACAGCTTCTAACTTTAATTTAGTTGCTTTGTTCTTACCAAATCGTGGTCCTGCTAACTGTATGCACCGGTTTTTAAAAGCCATTGATCCAACCATAAAGAGAGGTCGTTGGACTATGGAAGAAGATCAAGTAAATCTTGTAGCAGTTTACGTCTAAATTTAGTTTAGTTACTACTTGAAGCT
Source organism: Capillidium rhysosporum (assembly GCA_037055185.1). Classification (NCBI taxonomy): domain Eukaryota; kingdom Fungi; phylum Entomophthoromycota; class Entomophthoromycetes; order Entomophthorales; family Capillidiaceae; genus Capillidium; species Capillidium rhysosporum. The sequence continues at coordinate 5,300 of JAWQFY010000706.1, read as the reverse complement.
GTACAAAAACTAGACACACTATCCTGGACTAGGATCCAAGCTTTTGTACCGGGTAAGACTGATATACAGTGCCGTGAGAGGTACACTAATGTTCTGGATCCAGGTATAAATAACACTTGTTGGACTCCCTATGTAAAAAGCATATGTTATTTTTCTGACTTTTGCTTTAGGAAGATGCGCTTCTAATTTTTGTGGTCAATAAAGTGGGCTTAAAAAAGTGGTCCACCGTATCCATGCATTTTAAACGAACAGATAACCAAGTAATTTGTAATATTAATCAAATTCTTATTTTTTAAGTGTTGGAGACGTTGGAAGATTTTAGTAAACTTACGTATACTTCAGATTGATTCAATATCCAATCCCGAAGTTTTGGAGCAACTTGGAACTACACTACACTCTGAAATACATGGATCGAAGGAAACCGGTGACTACTCCGATTCGTCAGATGTCTACGACCGCTATTTCTACCTACCTAGAACTCATAATCGAGGTAGGACGAAGAAGTTCTGGCAATCGGGATATACAACACCTTCCCAATCATACTCCACTCCAATGGCTATGGCTTTGCGGACTAACCCATCGCTAGATGACCCACAATCCTGCTGCACTCCCAGTAGCAGTTATGATACACTCCCCAGTAAACGACCTAGTGAGGTCGTGTTCCCATTTGACCTCCCTTCCAGTCCTAAACCCATCACAGGTGGAGGGCTCACTCAACGAAATGAAGGAATAGACCCAAAATGGGCTTTGGCGGACCAAACTATACATACTTTTATGGATCATGGAAATGGACTACCACTTGTCGACACAAATCTTCGGCTGTACCAAACCCTTTTAGAAGAGCTTGAAATATCTGATGATGAACATGTTTCGGCGCTGGAAGCTGTAGAAGAACCTTTTATTAACCCAGATCTCCGGAATGATTTCAAAGATTTGCAAGATACTTTTAAATCTTTATTCACCTGGCCGCACCACCTCGGCCATTTTAAAGTGGCATCGGAACCAGAGTTGGTAGACTACGCAGTTACGTTTAAGGATCGTCACCACCAAAATAAGCGAACCAAACAAGCTCACCGGTATATGGAAGCACAACAGGGCACTAGCATGATGGAGATCGACGATTCTTCTATACTTCCGGAAAATGAGGAGGAGCTTACTTCAACAACAAATCAAATGAACTCTAGTCAGTTATAGACTAGTATTGTCTCAAATTGAAATTTATAAATATTTATTCTGTTTATAATTACTCTAATTTTAGTAAATAATCATTACATAAGCTTTGATTTACTTATTCATAATTTCTAGTATTTTTTTAAATATTCTATAATATTAATTAGGCATATTTTATCTAATTTATAAAATTATAGTACTTCAATAATAGTGTTTTTCAAAAGGAAACAACTCATTAATTTCTATTTAAATAGCTATATAAATATTTAATTTTGATAAAAATAGATACTTTTAAGTTTAATTTCTAACTTTTTAATATATTTATAGATATTGGTAAGCATTTGCTGATCAAACTTTTTTAATAATCTTTAATAAAAATATTTTTTTACTTAAGAAAATATTTATTTATTATTATTATTATAAATCATAAACAAGTAGTAAATGCAGTTAAAATTTTAAAAAATATAACTGAATAGTTATGAACTTGTTAAAATAGTAATTTTGTTTAGTTAGCAAGTATTTTAAATAAACTTTTTTTATTATATATTTTCAAAACATTGATTTTTATTATAATTAAAAGTTTATAAATAAAAAATTGATATATTAAGCTAATGTTTAATATATATTTATAAATTTTAAGTATAAATTTATTTTAGATAATTAAAAAATATAGTTAATATATTTAACATTTTTTTTACTAATTAAAATTTTAAAAAAATTAATTAATTTGAAAAATTAAGAATTTTAAAAGTAAAAATAAGCTTAAGTATTAAAAGTATAAAAAATTACTAAGCTTTTAAGCTAAGAAGTAAGTTAGTAAACTTTATTTAAGTAATATAAATACTATAATAAAGTAAAAAATAAGTTAAAATAAAATAAATATCTAGAAAACTATTATATAGAAATTTAATTAAATGTTATAAAAGATAAACACTTTTAAAAAATAAATAAAAAATAATAAAGACTATATTTAATATAGGTAAAAAAAATTAAATAAATTGCTAGTTTAAACTTAGTACTAACTTAAACTATAATTAAATTAAGTAAAAATAAAAATAAAAAAATAGTAAATTAATAATATTTAAAATAAAAGTTTAATAAATAAAAGATAATGCACTTAATATGCACTTATGGCTTTATTATATTTTTAAATACTTTCTATTATTTTTTAAAAGCTTTATATTTTATTTTTAAATAGTTAAAGTATTAATAAAATTAATAAACTAAGATTATTTAAATTAAGCTAGAATTTTTAATATATTTATTAAAAAAGTTTAAATATTTAAAAAATTCTTAAAAATGTTATAAAGTATTAGTAAGTTAATTTATTAAAATAGTTGTATTGTAGAGTTTTTTAATTAAAATTAGTAATATTACTATATATTAACTGTACAGTTAATATAAATCTACTAAAAAAATTATTAGAAATTAGATTTTACTTAATATAAAAGTTTAAAAAAGAATAAAAAAGTAATAAATTAAAAGTTAGGTTTTAATTAATATAAAAGTTTAGAAAAAAATAAAGAATTAATAAAGTAGTATATAAAAAAAAGTAGTGTATATTAAAATAAATATCTTATTTTATTTTATTTATATTTTTATTTTATTATTTTATTTTTATTTTATTATATTTTATTATTTTATTATTAGTTTTATTTTATATTACTTATTTTTTTATATTTACTTAAAATTTTACTTTTAGTTTAGCTTTAAAATTAGCTAAAATTATGGTAATAAAATTACTAACCTATAATTAACTATATTAGAGATATAATTAAGTAAATTATTATAAAAGAAATAGTAGTACTTATATAATAATAACTTTACAATAAATAGTTACTAGTAGAAGTTTAATAGCTTATTAAAAGCTTTATATTTTAAAGTATATTAATAAAAAATTTTAGCTTAAAATAACAAATATAAAAAGTATAGTAATTAAATAAAAAAAGTAAATTAATTATAATTTTAAAAAGATTTTTAAATAGTATAAAGTAAATATAAAGTACTTATAGACTTTAGCAAAGATATAGAAATATATTAAAAGTTATAAACATTTATAATTAAAATAAAATATAATAAAGACTACTAAAAAAGAGTAAAAGTACTATATTAAAAAGAAAGCTGCTGAAAGATTAGTAATAAAAAAAAGCTATAAAAAAGCTAATAAAAAAGATAAATATTTAGCTACTTACTAGAAAGTTAGAATAACTATCTAGTTAAACCTAATACTTAGACTTATCTTTAAATTAAAAAATTAAGAAAAATAGCTTTAGTTAATAATATATATTATTCATTTTTAGTTTTTATTTATAAAGTATTATTAGTATATAAAAAGACTAATTATTTTGTTTTTATTTTTTAAAAAAAATAAAATTTATTATTATTTAACTAATTAATATATAGTTAGTTTTTACATAATATAATTATAATTATATTTTTTTTAAAATTTTTAAGCTAAACTACTTATTTATATATATGTAAATTTATTTTTATTTAATAAAAATAAAAGTTTTTTAAAATTAATATACTTTAATTTTATTATTTATTTATACTTTTTTATATTAAAAAAGATTATTTTTCTATATAAACTAATTTTTCTAATTTATTTATAAGTACTATTTTATTTTTATTTTATAATATTATAGTTAGTAAATTAAATCTAAAGTTTTTAAAAGAATTACTATTATTAAAAAAATTTATATTATAAATAATTTACTATTAGAAATATATTTAAATAGTAATTAATTTATTATTTTTATAAATTAAAAAGCTAAAAATAAGTATTTGATATAATAAAATATCCTAAAACTTAAATATATAAGATAGTTTATTAAAATAAAAATCTTCTAGTTTAAAAAATTAATTTTATTATATAAAAGTAGTTTTAGCTAAAATAGAAAAGATTGATAAAGTAGTTAAAAGAATTTATAATTATAAATAATTTTTTAAAAAATTATAAATTTTAATATAATTATATATTTAGATATATAATATAAGTTATAAAGTTTTAATTATAGTTATACTTTTTTAAATTTAATAAAGTTAAGCTTAAAAATTTATTATATAGCTAAGGTATAATAGTAGCTATACTAATAAAATAAAGTTAAAAAATATAAAATAAAGTTAAAAAATATAAAATAAATTTATAATAAAATATAAATATAAATATTAAAATATAATTTAAGTTATACTTATAAATTAGATTTATAATTTTTAAAGTATAGCTAAAATAAAAATAAAATAAAAAAATTTAAAGTAAAAAGTATATTATACTTATTAAATAAATTAATACTTAATAAAAAATTTAAATAATAATATTTTAATAAAATAATAATATGCTATTATTATAGTAAACTTAAAAGATAATATTATAGTTATCTATATTAATATAATTTTTTTTTGCTAAATACTAATTAGTAAGTTTAAAGTTAACTTTAAATAAATAAGTATAATATATATATTATAAAAAAATAATTTTTAAAATAATTTTTTTTTAAAGATAAGAAAAGCAAATAAAGTTATTATATATATATAATATGTAATAGTTATTTTTATTTTTATAAAAATATATAATTTTATATATATTTTTTTAACTAGTTTTTATATTATTTTATTTTTTATATTTTTTATTTTTAGTTAGCTAGCAAAATATTTTTATTTTTTTTAAACCTAGGTATAATTAACTTTAACAATAATTTTTATAAACTAAAATAGAATTTTTTTAATATTTTTTAGAATAAAGTAAAATTTATTAATTATATTTTTTAATAAAAAAGTATATAAGCTAAAAAATATTTATTAAATAATATTATACTAATATTAATATATTATATTATATTATTTATCATAAAAATAAGCTATTTTTAGCTAAGTTTTTTTATATAATAAAATATAAATAAATAATAGTAGTTTAAAGCTTTTTAAGTACTAATTTTAAACTATTAAGCCTTATTAATTATAACATTACAAGCTTTATTACTTAGCTTATTTAACTAAGCCTTGCTGATATACATCTTTTTAAATCTCTATATATTTTTCTTTTTTTTTTAAATAATAAATATTAATTTTATTTTACTAAGTATTACTTAGCATAATAATTTATAATTAGAGATAAAACTTAGTATAGCTCA